>CATIWO010157579.1:0-14265 GCA_949673435.1 Macaranga tanarius | reverse complement strand
CTAAACTTATTTTTTCTATTTTTAAGGTACTGTTATTTATCAATATTTTTTTTGCTCTATATTTTCAATATTTTTTCACACTCAATATGGACTTTTAATGTTGTTACAACAAAGAGAAACAACAAAGCAATAAAGAGCAACAACAAGCAACAAGGAGCAACAACAAAGTAACAAACAACAAAAATCAACAAAAATAATAATTAAATTACAAATAATTCCATTTTTTTAAAGGAAATACTTCCTTTTTTTATTAATATATTTTTCTCAATATTTTTTCTATTTTTTAAATACTCTTAATATTTTATTTTTTTCTCAACCTTTTTTTGTTTTATTTTTTACTCAACATTTTTCTTAGTGTTGTTACTTAAATTTGATCCTTCTATTTTTTTTATTAAAATTCCTTTTTTTTTAACTTTGTTTATTTTTTTGTCAACATTTTTTTACTAAACTTATTTTTTCTATTTCTAAGGTACTGTTATTTATCAATATTTTTTTCTCTATATTTTCAATATTTTTTCACACTCAATATGGACTCTTAATGTTGTTACAACAAAGAGAAACAATAAAGCAACAAATAGCAACAACAAGCAACAAATAGCAACAACAAGCAACAAGGAGCAACAACAAAGCAACAAGCAACAAAAATCAATAAAAACAATAATTAAATTATAAATAATTCCATTTTTTTAAAGGAAATACTTCCATTTTTTATTAATATATTTTTCTCAATATTTTTCTATTTTTAAAATACTCTTAATATTTTATTTTTTTCTCAATATTTTTTTATTTTATTTTTTACTCAACATTTTTCTTAGTGTTGTTACTTAAATTTGATCCTTCTATTTTTTTTTGAATAAAAGTCTTTTTTTTTTAACTTTGTTTATTTTTTTGTCAACATTTTTTTACTAAACTTATTTTTTCTATTTTTAAGGTACTGTTATTTATCAATATTTTTTTTGCTCTATATTTTCAATATTTTTTCATGCTCAATATGGATTTTAAAAATAGAAAAAATATTGAGAAAAATATATTAATAAAAAATAGAAGTATTTCCTTTAAAAAAATGGAATTATTTGTAATTTAATTATTGTTTTTGTTGATTTTTATTGCTTGTTGCTTTGTTGTTGCTCCTTGTTGCTTTTTGTTGCTTTTTGTTGCTTTATTATTTCTCTTTGTTGTAACAGCATTAAAAGTCCATATTGAGCATGAAAAAATATTGAGCAAAAAAAATTTTGATCTAATATTTTTAAAATATAATTTTAGTTCATTTTTACTACTAAACTATATTCATCTAATATCAAATAATAAAATAAAAAATTGTAAAATAAAATAAAATAAAATAGTTAAATATATGCAATAACTTTTGTAACTAAGTATATATGCTCTCTTACAAAATATTATAATAATTTTAATAATATTTTATTATCTAATTAATTACAAAATGTAAAAATACAATTATAAATTTATTATTGATTTAAAAAAAAATAAAAATTGAAACGGATTTAGCAACGGAATCTGATTCCGTCGCTAAAATTAGAAACGGAATCGGATTTCGTCACTAAAATTATAAACGGAATCGGATTTCGTCGCTAAAATTAGAAACGGAATCGGATTCCGTAGCTAAAAGTTTTAAAGAAAAATTTGTAATTTTATAATAATAAATTCATATTTTTTTTAGAAACGAAAATTTCGTCGCTAACAATTTTAATTAGAAACGGATTTAAGTTCCGTCGCTAAATAGAAACGGAAAATTCCGTCACTATTTTCCATTCAATATGCTGGCACCAACGTTCCCGCAATAATTTAGCGACGGAATAGTTTTCCGTTTCAATTTCTGTCGCTAATTCCCTTTCTAATTCCGTCGCTAATACATTTAGCAACGGATTTTTATTCCGTTTCTAAAATTTTGTAGCAATTTCAAATTTCCGTTTCAAATCCGTCGTAATTCCGATTCAAATTTTGAAACAGAAAATTCCATTTCTATTTTTCATTTCTAAATCGGTTTTTTCTTGTAGTGATTGTGGAACAAGCTCAATGAGCTGTATGCTTCAAAGACCTGCAACAACAAATTATTTTATCTAACAAAATTAATGTAGATAAAATATTGATAAGGTTCTTTAGTCACTGATCACTTAAATAAAATGCAAGGGATTGTGGATCAACTGTCGAGTATGGGCATAAATTTTGATAATGAAATTCTTGCTCTTACGGTGCTTGCTTCTCTACCAAAATCATGGGAGGCTCTGAAGATTTCACTTACAAATTCTACACTAAATGGTGAACTGAATATGGAATTTGTCAAAAGTGGTATTTTGAATGAAGAGATGGGATGCAGATCAAAGGGTTCCTCTTCGACACAGTCAAATATCCTCGTTGTAAGTTCCAGGGGTAGAAGTGAGATTCGAAGCTCAAAACAAAGAGATAAGAGCAGAGGAAAGTCAAATAAGTATGCCAATATTGAGTGCCACTACTGCAAAAAGAAGGGCCATATCAAGAAGTTCTATCGAAAGTTCAAGAAGGACTAGGGCAAGAATAAAGGCAAAGATGTGAAGAAAGATGACAGCAGTTATGATGATGAAGCGAATTCAATGTTCTTTTTTATGATGATACTGTTAATCTTACTACTCATGAGACCAGTTGGGCGATTGGTAGTGGTGCTTCTATTCATGCTACATCTCGATAAGAATTCTTCTCATTCTACACTCCAAAAGATTCTGGATTTGTAAAGATGGGAAATGGCAATCGAACAAAAGTTGCTAGTGAAGGAGATGTGTGTTTAGAAATAGAGAATTGGACAAGACTAGTCTTAAAGAATGTTAAGTATGTTCTAGATATTCATCTGAATTTGATTACAGCAGGAAAGCTTGATGATGAAGGTTTCTGCAACACCTTCCATAATAATTAATGGAAACTCACTAAAGGTTCCCTGGTGGTGGCTAGAGGTAAAAAAGACTCAATGTTGTATTTTATGCATTCAAATCTCTCCAAAGACATGGTGAACGCTATGGAGAAAGATAGTACAATTGAGTTATGGCATAAAAGACTCAGTCATATGAGTGAGAAAGGGGTGATAGTACTGGCCAAGAAAAATGTGTTATCTGGAGTAGATTTTGTGCATTTAGAAAAATGTGCTGATTGTTTTACTGGAAAGCGAAATAGGGTTGCTTTCAGGAGTTCTTTTTCTTCTAGAATGAAGAATGTGCTAGATTTAATTCATTCAGACTTGTGTGGGCCAATTCCAAAGTCACTTGGTGGTTCTCAGTACTTTATAACTTTTATTGATGATCATTCTCAGAAGAAGTGGGTATACACCTTGAAGTCAAAAGATCAGGTGTTAGATGTCTTCAAGGAATTTCATACCTTGGTGGAGAGACAAATCGGTAAGAAACTGAAGTGCATCCGGATAGACAACGGTGGAGAGTATTCTGGACCATTTTATGCTTATTGCAAAAAGTATAGTATTCGACATTAAATGACACCTCCAAAGATGCTGTAGTTGAATGGTCTAGCTGCGAGGATGAACAAGACTTTAATGGAGAGAGTCAAATATCTACTCTCACAGTCAAAGCTACCTAAAACATTTTAAGGTGAAGCTCTACTTATAGCAATGCATATGCTGAATCTTTCACCATATGTTCCTCTACAGTCTGACACTCCAAAGAGTGTGTGGTTAGGAAAAAATGTTTCCTATAGTCATCTATGGGTTTTTGGATGCAAAGCCTTTGTGCATATTCCTAAAGATGAGAGGTCCAAGCTTGATGTCAAGATGCGACAATGTGTGTTCATTGGTTATGGTCAAGATTAGCTTAGCTATAGATTTTATGATCTGATCCAGAAGAAGCTTGTCAGAAGCTGTGATGTTGTATTTATTGAAAATAAGACAATTGAGGATATTGTTAGAGTTAAGAAGAATATACCCAGCTCTAATGATAGTTTAAATTTAAAGATAGTTCCTCTAATATTGGTGCCGCAAGAAGTTGGAGATAAGATAAAGCAAATCTAGCTTATATGGACAATGCAGATACTTCCATTAAAATTCCATCTAAAAATAATGATGATGATGTTCGTAATCAACCACCAGCGGATGAGGCTTCTCTAGTGCCACTGAGGAGATCTGATAGAATGAGATAACCTTCTACCAGATATCCAAGAGACCAGTTTATGTTACTAACTAATTGGGGAGAGCCAGAAAGCTTTGAAGAAGTTATGAATGTTGAACACAAGCAGAAATGGTTTAAAGCCATGTAAGATGAGATGAAGTCTCTATATGAGAATAAGACATTTGAGCTGGTGAAGTTGCTTGAAGATAAAAGAGCTTTAAAGAATAAGTAGGTGTTCAAGATCAACCATAAAGAACACAGTCTCTAGCCATGATTCAAAGCTAGACTGGTAGTGAAGGGATTCAACTAAAGAAAGGGTATCAAATTTGATGAGATTTTTTTTCCAGTCATGAAGATGACATACATCCATATTGTGTTGGGTTTAGTAACAAGTTTTGATATGTAGATTAAGCAAATGGATGTTAAAACTGCCTTCCTTTATGGTGATTTGGAAGAAGAAATATTCATAGAGTAGCCAAAGGGTTTCAAAATAAAGGGAAAAGATGACTATGTTTGTATATTGAAGAAAAGCTTGTACAGCTTGAAACAAGCACCGAGACAATGGTATAAGAAGTTTGAGTCTATTATGGGGGAATAAGGCTATAAGAAAACCACTTCAAACCATTGTATTTTTTTCCAAAAATTCTCTGATGATGATTATATTATGTTATTACTCTATATGGATGACATGTTGATTGTTGGTCAAAATGTTTCTAGAATCAATAGCTTGAAGAAGCAGTTGAGTAAGTCTTTTACCATGAAAGATTTAGGACCAGCAAAATAGATTATTGGCATGAAGATTATTAGAGACAAAGGCATCAAGAAACTGAGGTTGTCATAAGAAAATTACATTGAGAAGGTACTTCAGAGGTTCAATATATACAATGCTAAATCAGTTAGTTGTCCTTTTGCTAATCACTTTAAATTGACTTCTCAGCAAAGCCATTACACTGATAAGGAAAAAGAAGAGATGGATAGAGTTCTATATGCTTCAGCAGTTGGTAGTTTAATGTATGCCATGGATTTATGAGTCAATTCATTTCAAATCCTCGAAAGGAACATTGGACTGCAGTGAAATGGATTTTCAGGTATCTTCGTGAAATGTCCAAAATATGCTTATGTTTTAGAGATGCCAAACCTATGTTAGCTGGATACACAAATGCAGACATGGTGGGCGATGTTGATTTAAGAAAGTCAACCTCTAGTTACTTGATTACATTTGCAGAAGGAGTTGTGTCATAGCAGTCAAAATTACAAAAATGTATTACTTTATCTACCACTGAAGCAGAGTTTATTACAGCAACTGAAGCTTGTAAAGAGTTGCTATGGATGAAAAAGTTCTTAAATGAACTTATTTTTCAACAAGACAAATGTGAGCTATTTTGTGATAGTTAGAGTGCTATCCACCTTGGTAAAAACTCCTCATTTCATTCACGATTAAAGAATTTTAATGTAAGATATCACTGGATACAGGATGTATTGGAGAAGAAACTATTGGAGCTAGAGAAGATCCATATAGATGAAAATGGATCAGACATATTGACAAAGACTTTACTAAAGGAGAAGTTTGAATTATGTCGATTAGCCGCTGGAATGGTGATGACCTCCATGTAGTTAGGAGGGGGAGAATTGTTATGGGTCCCTCCTAATAGAGCCCACAAGTTTGAAAGTTTAATATAAAAAAAATTAATTAGCCTGTGGTTTTGTCAAAGTTTTTGGCTGTGTTTTATTGAAATTGTTACCCCTCCTCATGCCTATAAATAGCCATGAGGAGAAGGTAATGGAGTGCACAAATCTAAAGAAGGAGAGGAAAAATCTAAAGAAGAAGAGGAGAGTGTTTATGAAGGTAGCCAAAGCAATTTTGCTTTGATGAGTGTGAGAGAGTTTTAAGGGTTTGAGAAATTTTTCTCAAAGGGTGAGTGATATAATAGTGAGAAAATTATTTTAGGGTTTGGGAAATACCTTGAGTGCTACTATTTTGGTGCGAACTCTTTTATTGTGTATCTCTAGTATTGATCTAGAGAAGACTCTCTTTTATACCTACTATTTTATAGTGGAAGAAATTTTTAGACTTGTCCCATAGAAGTAGCCCAAAATTAAGGGTGAACCACGTTAAAATATTGGTGTTAATTTTATTTTTATATGACAGATTTTATCACCTATTTAATTCACTAATTGGCTGGTTTTACTGCCTTATTAATTTATATTTTTATCATGCAGGCTGAGCCGCCTTTTATGTTATTGTGCCATTTTTATTTAATTATCTTTGTAGTATTTTTATTTCATCTCTGTGAATATTATTCTATTGCGCCGACTCTGTTAGAATTCTTAATATAAAGCACTTTACAGAAGGTGAAGTAGTGGAGGGGAAAAGAATCATAGAGGATTCTATCAACATCGAATAGTACTACTTCCAATGGCATAAGTCCTGAAACAGAACGTTCGCTGCTTCAGAAAAAAAGTATAGACATGAGAAGTGAAATAAAGCCAATATGTAAAGGTGTTGTTGCTTTTATCAATTGCAATGACTAGTTTTCCATGTTCGCATTCCAATTCATTCTCTCCAAATACCGAATAAGTACCAAAAAGACGGACACTAAATGCATACCAACTATAAAAAAATTGATCAAATAGTCACCATGTTAATTTTTACTTAAACAGTACTCTCCCAGATATTCTAAAAGATATGTACATTAAAAATGCTTATTACATTTGTCTTGACAATTTTACTTAGTTAGATGATGCTATTTATAAAAAAAAGTTAATGTTTGATGCAAATTTAGCAATGAATAATGGAACTTATAACATAAATCACTGATAATGAAAGTGATCTATCTAATAAAAGAAAGAAGGAAAGAAGGAAAATGACTTTGGACCTGAGTTTTTACCAGTTGAAGAGACCATCATCTTAACTTGTTTGTGAAAGATCTGCTTTGGTTTATCAAATGGAGTTTAGAAATCATAATATCATATTATTCCACCAAGACTGGTGGTCTATTAATCAAAAGTAACCAAACAAAGATACTATTTTAAGGCTCAGGCTCATTTTTCTTTTTCATGTTTGTATTTTATAGTTAAAAGCTTTGCGCATGCCAGAAAGGCAAATTTGAAAAGTTTTAAATAATGAAATAAAAAAATTATAAGTATTGTTAAAATTCTAGTAAATGTAGTCATATTAAATAGTTGTTATGATATTTTTATCTTTTTTGTGATTCTACATGGGTGGAACTAAATTTGTCAGAGTTTAATGAGTTTTGGTTACCAATGGTTAACACCAAAAAAAAAGAGATTTTATAAAAATAAACCAAAAACAGAAAAACTTTTCAAAAATATGGTTGAATTTTTTTCAAAATTAAATTTATTCATAAATTTAAAAATATTATGTTCTTTAAATATAACAGTACACAAAAAGGAGGGAAATATGAATACTAAATTAAAAATTCAAATATAAAACAACTACCAGTTATCTATTTTATCCACACCACTAGTAGCAAATCTTAATAACACATAATCTATAATGCCTCAAGAAATCGAATACAAAATAATTTCTAATACATATATTTCACTTTTAAAAATTTTAACTCACTAATCTACTCAAAATTTTGTAAAATTTAAAGAAATAAAATAATAAAAAAATAGAGTTATAAAAAAAATTCAAAAAAACCAAAAAAATATAGAAAACAACTAAAAAATACTTGAAAACAACCACAAAACAACATCAGAATAACCAATTCGAATAGTTATGTTTGCCTCTATTTTACAAAGTATAAAATAGAGCCACCATATTTTAGGTTTCATTGAATTTATTTATTACAAAAATAATATATTTTACTTTTAAAAATTTTAACTTACTCATTTACTCAAAATTTTATAATATTTAAAGAAATAAAACAATTAAAAATAGAGTCATAAAAAAATAACTCAAAATAAGCCAAAAAATATAGACAAACAACCTTCGGCAACTAAAAATAATAAATAATGTCAAAACAACTAGAAAACAACTTGAAAATAATCAATTCGAATAGCTCTATTTTACAAAATATAAAACAAATAACATCAAAACAATCTTAAAACAACCCTTCCGCAACCATAAAATAACTTGAAAATAATATTTAGTAACAAAAAAAATAAGAAAAAATATCAAAACAACTTCACATAATCTCAAAACAACTATAAAACAACTTTCAGTAAACAACACACAACATCCAAATAACCTTAGAACAACCCTTTGGATTTTTTCTATATTAAACCAATGAAAATAGAAACAATAATCAAAACAAAATAAAAAAGAAGAAGAGAACCTGATAATCACCTAATTATCTAAAATAAAAAAGAATGAAATTAAACATATACCCATTATAATTCTTGATGATTTGTGAGATGGTGGATTTTTAGTAGATAAAAAAAACATTGAAGAAGTGATGATTTATAATATTTGAAATGAAAATTGAATTGGAAAATATATGAATTTACTCTATTTCAACAAATATAAGCAAATATTTCTTTTTGAATAGATCAATCTATTTGTCGAGTCCGTGCTGAATATTTAATACTATAATTAGATAGGACAAGATTGTATAGAAAATAAGTTTGATTTAAGGACTTAATTGAAAATAATTGAGTTCAAGGACTAAAATGTAATTTGGTGTTAACCGCCCAAATTCTCAAATGAGAGAATTAAAAAAAAATGATTGCCGGGAGGGGTGTGCAGCTTGCAGAGGAGTGGTAAAGATGACTTATCCATTATCCTCTGCAAGGCAAAGCAGAAGAGGGAAAGAAAATAAAAAATAAAAGAAAAGAAAAGCAAAGCAAAGGAAGGAAGTGCTGAAGGAAGTTTTGGGTTAACGAAAGCTTTTTCCGGTGTGATGTTAGGACAACCGAGACTCAGGGGGAGAAGGGGGAGTCAATGGTATTGGTGAGTTAATTGTTCTTTTCAAAACCTTACATTTTACTTTTATTGAAATTATGATTTGGCTGATCTTTGGATCATTTGATTAAAACTGAACTCCCTTCGATGTTTTTTAAATTCAAATTTATGACTGTTGAAAGATAAAAGGGCGATGCCTCTGTACAAGGAGGCGGCACCTCTATTTTTGAAAATGAGAGGGTGACGCCTCTGTGTTAGTGGCGGCGCCTCAGCCCATTGAGGTCTTAGAGGCACCTCTAAGGCACAGAGGCATGCGCCTCTGTTGGAAAGGGGCGGCATCTTTTGGTCCAAAAAGGCAGAGCCCTAGCCCAATTAAAGCTTAGAGGTGGTGCCTCTATGGCAAATAGGCGGTGCCTCTATGACTGAAAGGTGGCATCTCTTTGATTTTGAATTGTTAAGGTGGCACCTCTATGGTTTTTGGAGGGAAAACTTATACTGAACTGAATTTGAAATACTCTTGTTTACTGAGACAAACTCTATAACACTATTTTTGGGCTGAGACTAAGATTGATTTAAGAAATTATGATATTTGATTGATTATGAGTAAATGTATATTAAATGGTTGTAGTAAGACCGTGCCCGGGGTACGACATGGTTCAATGAGATGTAAGACTATGTCCGGGACACAATGACTCATGTTATTTTCTATATCCGGGATACAATGATATATGATTATGAAAGCCCATTTAGGCTACTTTGTGTGATTTATAATTATGGTATGCATACCTGACCCGAACCTTCAATGTGCTAATTGGTACCCACCACATTGACAGCAACCTGATTATATACTATTATAAAGAGTCATTTTGTGATTTAATTATATATTAATTCAATAAATCAAATGTGAATTGCTTTGTATAATTTGAATATCCATTGTTTGACTCTTTGATTCATAATTATTATTTAACTGTTTATATTGATTGATTTTATATTATTTTTGTTATCATTTGAAAGGTTATTTATTCAGTTATCGGGAGTGTTTTATTTAGTTTATTCACTGAGCGTTTCATATAGAAATACTCACCACTCCCTTTTGCAAAATCATTTTCTTTTTAGCTTTCCTACTTATACACACCTGTATAGAGTAATAATGCCGATCCTATGGGTAGCCTAGACTCTAGATGTCCATGGTGATGAGACAATGATCCTATATTATATTCGACATGATCTCGACGCCAAGTTATACTTTCGAGTTTCAATAGACCCCATAACTATTGAGTACCGCACTAGTACGATGAGGAATGACTTTTTGGATGGATGTCTAACAGTCAGCTCTGTTGCATATGAGACACAGATAAGAGTCTAGGTCACTCTGACTTGGACTTAGTTGTTACCAGACACTGCTGACACCATGCTCTTTTTACTAGTAGAGGGTTAAGAGTTAGGATTATTGCTACTATTTTTTGGTATATATGTGGGCAGCACATCCTAAGGTAGTTAGACTACCTTCTCTAGGGATTGATAGGGCCTTTGTTCCTTTTTGTTGTATTATGGTGTATGTATTTTTAGTAGCCCTTTTTCCTAGTTTTTCCCCTCACCGCTGAACACTGATCATGTATATTATTCTGTATATATATATGTGTTAGTATAGATGTTCACTAGGGCCATTATTGTATGTAGACATTGTATATTTATCCCTATGTCAATGAAATATTCATTTAAATTAAGTGTTAAGTTTATTTGAATATTTACCCTTAGTATTATGTTGAATGAGCTTATTATCAAGAGTTGATAATATGAGTGACAAACTCATTTGGTACATATGCTATAAATGTTCATAGTCGTTATACTAGACTATCATCTCTATCTATTTTCCTTGATTAATATGTGATATCGATAGTGGAAGGTAGTGAGTCTCATACTACTTGATATGAGATATTAGAATAGACATGTTGATACTCATATGATAGGTGGATCGAACATATGACGTAAGATTTGTGATTGCATGGATATTCACTTTAGTCAACAATCACAATCTTAGACATAATGGCGCATATGGTCTTTTAACCTAAGGCAACAAGGTCATCCACATATGGTTGGTTAGAGTTTGTTACCACTTATATACTTATGCTAGCTACACATAGGTATATGGCATGTGGTGGCTCTAGTTAGTTTTATGTAGGGATGAGTGATCGACCAAGATGAAATTCATTACCTGGAGTGAACTGGGATAAGATCCTATTCTATCTAAGTTATTCTTGATGAATAAGTACCTGGCCAGGTGAAACTTGACTTACCTCAAAAGAGTTTCGGTGCTAGAAAGAGTTTCTAGTAGAAGTCATTTTTATCAAGAATTGAACTTAAGATGAGGTCATATCATTTCGGCAATTAGAGTTTGACTAAACCGTGACTCTAGTCGATATCAAGATCTTGTAATGAAGGGACATTTTATGCACGATAAATATGTTTTATGGTTCTTATGGATCTACATTAAGCATTCATTTCTAATTGGGTAGTGATGACATCTATGTTAAGGTCATTCATGCCTTATGGGAACTAAATGTGATTAATTGGGATTTTTATATTTAGGGTTGGAAAGATGTTTCCATAATATTAAATGTTAATATTATTTTTCATTGCCATTTAGACCTGAACCTAGTAAGTCACACACACAAGGGTTGCACTTGTAAAGATTAATATTAATTTGATTGTTAATTACATAGTTTAATTAATTGAATTGGATTTGCATGTACGCAGGCATTTATCATATACTGAAATCTAAATTCAAAGATTGGGAATTAATTGGAATTAAATAAATATTAATTTGGACTTGATTTAATATGTGATATTAAGTTACAGGACTAGATTAATATTTTCCTCCAAATACATTCAAATATAGGCTATGAGATTGACCATATATATTGATAAAGATAGGCCATGAGATGGACCATATATGTTGATAAATATGGCCCATAAGATGGACCATATATATTCATAAAGATGGACTTGAAATAGACTTAGGAAGGGTCTTTATTTAAAGAGTTTAAATAAGCCCATAAGTTGTCTAGTTTGGTATGGAATAGGTCTTATCTAAGTGTAGAGAAGCCCATATGCCCAGAACCTTAGCCCATATCCATTAAGTGTCAATGATATCAAGGCTAAACTTATCCATAAAACCAAACAACACCCACTCAATTGTAAAGCAAAAGCATGCATATAGATAGTGTATGAGATACTCAATCTATCAAATACATGTAGCTTGAGTGTGAGACACTCAAGCTATATTAATGCAAATAGCTTGAGTGTGAGACACTTAGGCTATGGTAATGCATGTGGATTAAGTATGAGATACTCAAACTATTAACAAATTATTTATGTTGATAGTTAGTGGAGTGTGTAGAGACAACCAAGCCAACTAAGGCTAATGCACATTTTTTAGAGCAATTTGATATTCTAACAAAAGATAGAAATTGAGAGTGTCTTCTTTCTTTTTCTTCTTCAACTATAGAGAATTCAAATATACACAAGAGTTGTGTGCTTTCAAGTTAAAGCCATTATTGTACAAGAGTTGTACAAGTACAAGTCCATCATCCACTGGAGGTTGCATCCTTGTTCCATACATTCAAGCTTGGAGTGGCTCTAACAAACTCTTGGGTCAAATTAAAAAGAGAGGCTTGTGGGTAGAGCTTCACCATCCTTGAAGATCATCCTTGTGCAACTTGTGTGTTTCAAGTTAGAGGCTTCACATTTGGGGAGTTAGGAGCTTGTAGATTAACATCAACTAAAGCTTATAGAGCGTGCTGCCAACTTGGAGTTTTGTAAGTGTTACCAAACCTTTAGTTGCTAGGTCTTGTATTGTAAATGCATGGCTTGGTTATTTATTGATATATTTTGTTGTCCTATATGCATGTTTAGCTATGTATTTTCAATGTGATATAATCTATGGGTATGGATGTGGTTCATGTGTGATGCAAGTGTTGCATGCAATTAAAAATTTTAAAAATTTCGTACTTTTGATTGTTACATGATCACACAGTCCTTCAAGTGGTATCAGAGCCATCTATTACATGATTTACATGCTAAAAATATTGATAATTACAAGTGTTATGATTATACATGTTGATATTTGTAAGTGTTGTGAATATAGTGATTAAGCATGTGAATGGTTGTAAGTGTTGTGATCATTTAGTTCATTTATAAGTTGCTTTACATGCTAAAAATGTGAATTACAAGTGTTGTGATTGAGCATTTGAATGGGTACAAGTGTTATGGCCTTTGTTGTAAGTGTTGCAACTTTAAATAGTGTGTTTTTGTGTGCTTTTTTGGTGGTTTGCAGACTGTACACGACCATGAACATGGCCATGTCCCTGGCCATGTTGCATTCTACCTAAAACTCAAGAAGGGACACAGCCAGGGACATAGCCATGTACCAGGCCGTGTTCAGGGTTGTCCAAATTGAAAATAATGCTTGAAAGTGCCCCCTTTTATGCACAAAACACACTAGATGCATCTTGGACAATGTTATACACATGTTTGCTTGACTTGCTACATCTATAACATGCAAGAGTTGTATTTTATTGAATGCATGCTTGTCATTCATGCAAGAATTGATCACGAACTTAGTTTACATAATTGGTTTGTAATAATAATTAAGTTTATTATGTTAATGTAATTAAAAGTTAATTGCATAGGATTAAGATGTAAATTATTTACCTTGCTATGCCAATAATTGAATGTATATCACAAGAGTTGTGACTTAAAAATTGAAGAGTTCAATTGGAGGCCCATTAAACCTCAAAGGCTTAGAGGCAAGGCCCATGATGATGGTCACGAAGGAGGCTCATGGAATGAAGCATTTTCTTGGGCTAGGCCCACTTGTAAATATTTTAAGTGTTAGAATAGGATTAGAAAAGTCCCATGATCACTCCTTGTTTGTGCATCCATTATGCATGTTCAATGTATATATGTGATATGTATGTTGATGTATGCTATATATGTATGAGATATGTATATAGATGTTAGTGTAGATGTGCCCTATGGCCATTCATATATATAGACATTGTATATTTATCCCCATGGCAATGAAATATTCATTTGGATCAAAGTGTTTATTTATTTGAATATTTACCCTTAGTATAATGTTAGATAATTTTATTGTCAAGAGTTGATAATATGAGTGACAAACTTATTTAGTACTTGTACTATAAAAGTTCATAGTCGTAGGATTAATACATGGGTAGTATTAATCCATAAACTATCACCTCTATCTATTTTCCTTGATCGGTATGTGATATCGAT
>CATIWO010157518.1:0-10203 GCA_949673435.1 Macaranga tanarius | reverse complement strand
ATTAACTCCTAAAACATATGCTAATTTGACACAATCAAATTCCTCTACACTTAAGCATTTGCTTATCCTCAAGCAAAAATTACTCAAATTTCTATCACAAATGAACAAAATTCAAAAACCACATTCACTTGCACATTTAATACATTCTCCATTTAATATAAACCTTATAACTAAAAAACCTAAATGATAACTTAAAAATCAAAGGACACAACAAATTATCAAGTGAAGAGCCATCCCCTTAATCATAACTAAAATTTTCATAAATTAACATTTAAATAAAGTAAACCAACAATCTACTTTTACTTTTTTTTTTCAAATCATGCGTGCGTTTTACGCTCCATCTCACATAACATTTTTGTTTCTTTTCAATTGAATGCTTTTAATTGAGTGAGTGTATTTTATGCTCCATCTCACTAATTTGCAATATAAAATTTTTTCAACATATTTTTATTTTTCAAAATAAATTAAGCAAGTGCATGTAACGCTCTATTTTGCCCATAATAATTAAATACACACAACATGGTTTGCAATTCTAAACATTAATTTAGAGTCTCAATCATGAACAAAGGTTTAGCATTAAATTCATTAAAGATCATCAAATTACCACCTAAGCTTAAGAATCACAAGCCAAACATTAATTGGAGAATACATCAATTATATAAGAAAACCAAATCATTTGAACTAAGTTCATAATAGTGATAGGCATAACTAAACACTTAAGCATTCAAACTAATTTTTAAAAATTTCAAATTATACACCCCCACACTTAATCAAAACATTGTCCTTAATGTATGCAAATATAAATAAATTAGAAAAAAATAAAACTTCCCTGAAATTGAGCACTATTAATGAGTGTGGCGTTTGACGATGGGAAGAATATTAGAACGAAAAACAAAACTAAAAACTACAAAAAAAAAACACTAAACAACCATAAAAAAAATAGAAAACTTAATATCATAAATATATCCAAATCCAAATGTCAAATAGAAAACATAACCACAAATATCTAAGAATACAATAACACAGAAAAATTAAAAATACAAAATAATAGAAGGGTGCAAAAATCATAAAATAATAGTTAGTCCTCATCACTATCCTCCGTCATTTTAGGATCATCTAGCAATGGATCACACTGGAATGGCTCAGAAGGACCAGCAGTAGTGGCAGAAAATGAAGCAGTAGGGTCTCGGACAAAGCATGGAGGTGGTGGAGGCATAGTAGGAGGCACCAAACCTCCCAATAACATCAGAATGGACAAACCCTAGAACATGGTGTCCTGCTGGGCTCATAAATAATACATCATCTCCTCATGGTGAGCCTGAGTTTGAAATAACTGGGTCCATCGATCCTACGGTATAAGTGGAACCTCTGGTATTGCTGGTGGAACATCGGGCATAGTAGGACCCTCAAGCTGAACTAGCTCGATAGGGATATTATCATTAGCAGCCTCAGCAACTGCACCAACTATAAGCATATATCGATTCCTCCTTCTCTCAATAACTCGCAAGTGCTACCATATGACAGCTACGTGTCAAACCTCTAAGTACACTGAAAACATCAAGTCTAATAGCCAACCTAGTGATATAATGGCCACCATATAAAGTTCCACTAGACTTGCCCGACATTTGATTAAAATAATGTGACTTACCATATGCTAGGTTGCACAACTGTCGTGACTCCAAATAGTATAAAAAAAATAAATCCCTACGAGTCACAATACATGTGCTCTCCTGCCTCTCACAATAGAATGCACAATAATCCTATGTAAAATATACAGCACATGGGAAGATAAATAGGTGCTCTTAGACTTCGTGGGCTCATATCGTAAGCAAACACCAGGTCTAATGCGTGCATCCCAAAAAAAAGAATAATATCGTGATCATGTGGAGGGAAATCTAACCACGACTGCCTATAATCATAGTCTGCATAAACTTAGGATTATATATACCTATCCTCAATCCAAAATCAGTGATAGACATAGAAAATGCAGTACCTCCTAACTTATCACATCAGGTCTAAAAATATCCACGAGGCCCTACTTATCCATCTTAAAAGAAGCTAAAAACTCTACAAAAACCTCGTGATAATAAAAATCTCTAATGGTCAACAAATCCAACCAATGACCACGGGCAAGACTATCACTAATGTTTTTCCATATACCTAGTATCTTTAAGTTATGCTGCAAAGGATAGCGACTAGGCTCTATAGGTAAAGGAAGTAAAGTTTGTACCTTAGTCGTGAAACATGTGTCGTGGAATTGTAGGCAAGGATGGAGTGCGGACACTGTCGCCAAAGCAGTGACTTATGGTGGAGGGTCAGCCATCAGCACCTGAAGCAGCTGTGAAGACCGGCGAGATCTGGAGGAACAATGAGGGCATTGAGCATGGGTTTTGACACATTTTGGGTTAGGGGTAGACATTTTGTAGGAGAGAGGAAGAGAAAATCATGATGAAACTATGAAAAAAAATAAAAAATGGCCGAAAAATTATTAGGGTAGGCCAAATTTGGGAGGTTCGGTGAGAAAAAGGAGAGAGAACGAAGAGGCGTGAAGTTGTGATTTGAAATCAACTCGAATTTTAAATTTATAGTCCAGATGATACATGGGCATATTCCCCATTACATGGCCGTGTTTCGCTTAAAATTTAGGATTTAATGGTGTACACGATTAATAACTTAGGTGTGTATGTGCCCGTATTAAATTCGGGAATATAACCATCGATGTATACGGCTCGAGACGGGCATGTCTCTGACTGTGTTTAATGTAAAACCTAATTTCCAAATTCCTACACGGTTTATCGCATGGGCATGTAACGGCCCGTGTTTAGCTCGGTCATAAAATTTCCAAATACCACACGGTTATGGTACACAGGCATGTTGATGCCCGTGTTAGGGTTCGGAAAAAATTTGAATATTAGAGACACGGTCGGGCACGTGGGCATGTTAGTGGCCGTGTCACCCTGAATTAATGCTTCAAAAACCCTATTCTACACACTTTGGAACACAACCATATCTCAGGCCGTGTTAGTCTCGGTGAATTTACTTAAATATCTTCCATGAAAGTACACAGCCATGTGTGTAGCTATGTATGAATACACGGCTGGGCACACGTCTTGGGACACGGGCATGTTGCGCTCGGTCAAAATTTCTAAAAATTATTAATTCAAACACGGTAGGTGACATGGACATATGTATGTCCGTGTTTAAAGTGCGTACTTGGACATTGCCTAGGACACGATCGTATATGAGATCGTATATATACTTTTTTGCCTTTTCTCTAATTTTCTTCTTTCCTTGAGCATTCCTTGCATTTGCTAACCTAAAAAACAACAAAAAATAACAACATAAAGTAAAAGAACCTAAAGAAAAGCTAAACTAAAAACAAAAAAAATTCAAAATTTAAACTATAATTAGGTTGCCTCCCAATAAGCGCTAGTTTTAAGTCTTTAGCTCGACCTTCCCTTCAAAGCTAAGTAGAATTAGCCTTGGCATCAAAGGAAATAACTTCCTTATCCTTTGCCCACAAACCTCCATAGTAGAGCTTGCATCATTGCCCATTAACCTTGAACTTCTCACCTTTGTCATTCTCGAGCTCAATTGCACTATGAGGAAAACTTTGGACCACTCAAAAAGGTCCACTCCATCTAGACTTCAACTTCACTAGAAATAAATGAAGTCGTGAGTTAGATAGTAATACTAAATCACCAAATTGAAAGACCTTTTTCGTATGTGTGCATCATGCCACTTCTTTATCTTTTCCTTGAAGAGCTTGGCACTGTTATAAGCTTAGAGTCATATCTCATCGAGTTCATTCAATTGCAATGGCCTCTTTTCTCTTGCAGCCTTCAAATCAAAGTTTAGTGTCTTTATTTCCCAATATGCACAATGTTCAAGCTCGACGGGTAGATGATATACCTTACCAAACACCAACCTAAATGGTGACATGCCAATTGGTGTTTTGAATGCCGTTCTATATGCCTATAGTGTGTCATCTAATTTAGCCGCCCAATCCTTTCTTGAGCTTCCAACTATCTTTTCTAATATCTTCTTAAGCTCCCAGTTTGTCACTTCCACTTATCTGTGGGTGATAAGTTGTTGCCACCTTATAGTGCACGTCATATTTCTTTAAAAGGGTAGCAAATTGGTGGTTACAAAAATGCTTGCCCCCATCACTGATAATAGCTCATGGTACACCAAATCTAGTGAATAACTTCTTAAGGAATTTCACCACAACCTTTGCGTCATTAGTAGGTGTAACAATTGCCTCTACCCACTTAGAAACATAGTCCATGCACAAAAAGATGTACTGATTCCTATAAGATGAAAAAAAAGGTCCCATAAAGTCTAGACTTCATACATCAAAGATCTCTACCTCTTGAATAAATGTGAGAGGCATCTCATATCACTTTAAAATGTTGCCCAACCTCTAACAATGATCACAATGGAAGACGTAATTCCTAGCATCCTTAAACAGTGTTAGCCAAAAAAAACCAATTTTTAACACCTTAGCAGATTTCTTTGATGCTCCATAGTGCCCTTCAAACATCGAATCATGACAATGAGATAACACATCACTAACCTTAGAGTCAGGAATGCACCTTCTGATCAAACTATCTCCACAGGTTTTATTAAGGTAAGGTTCTTCCCATAAGTAGTGCCTTACCTCCTATAGAAATCTTTTTCTTTGTTGATGCGATAAGTTATCCCGGTAGCATACCCCTACAAGATAATTTACAATGTCGACGTACCAAGAGGTTGCTAAATGATGTAGCACTAATAGAAACTCATCTGAAAAACTATCCCTAATAGTTTGTTTTGTGCCCTCTACTTCTTTCTCTTTCTCTAACCGAGATAGATGATCTGCTACCAAGTTCTCTGAGCCCTTTTTGTCCTTGATCTCAATTTTAAATTCCAGCAACAATAAAACCCATCTTATTAGTCTTAGTTTGGCATCCTTCTTAGCTAGAAGTGTTGAATGGTAGAATGGTCAGTGTATATGATAGTTTTTAATCCAAGGAGATAGAAACAAAATTTATCTACAGCAAAAACCACTACCAATATCTCATTTTCATTGGTAATATAGTTGAGTTGAGCATCAAAGAGTGTTCTACTAGCATAGTAGATTATATGTAAGTGATTCTCCTTCCTTTGGCCCAATACACCTCCAATAGCATAATCACTTGCATTACACATAAGCTCGAATGGTAGAGACCAATCCAGAGGTGTGATTATAGGTGCTGATACCAATGCCTACTTTAACTTATCAAAAGCACTCCAACACGCATCATCAAAGACAAATGGTACATCATTAATCAATAAATTAGTTAGAGGTTTAGCAACTAAAGAAAATTCCTTAATAAACCGACGGTAAAAACTGGCATGCCCTAAAAAACCTCTAACTCCCTTGAGTGATGTAGGTAGTGAAAACTTCTCTATAATCTCTATTTCGGCTCGATCCACTTCGATTCCCTTGCTCAAAATTTTGTGGCCAAGATTATCCCCTTATCTACCATAAAATGGCATTTCTCCCAATTAAGCATGAGGTTAGTCTCTTCACAATGCTTTAATACCCTGTCAAGGTTAGCTAAATACAAATCGAATGAACTACCAAAAATAGAGAAATCATCCATAAACACTTCCATAATGTCCTCAATTAAGTTAAAAAATAATGTCATCATGCATCATTGGAAAGTGGCGGTTGCATTACACAAACTAAAAGGCATACGCCTATATGCAAATGTGCCATAAGCACATGTAAATGTAGTTTTCTCGGAGTCCTTGGGATAGATAAAAATTTAGTTATAGCCTGAGTATCCATCAATAAAATAATAAAATACATGACCCACTATCCTCTCTAGCATTTGATCAATAAAGGGAAGGGGAAAATGATCCTTCTTAGTGGCATTATTTAACTTCCTATAATTTATACACACTCTCTACCCATCCACCACTCTCTTAGAAATTAGCTCACCCTTATCATTCTCTACTATAGTCATCCCACTCTTATTTAGAACACATTGCACCGAATGAACCCATTCACTGTCATAAATAGCATAAATAATTCCTGCATTTAAAAGCTTAATTATTTCCTTTTTCACTACCTTTTTCATATTTGGGTTTGGCCTCCTTTGTCTCTCAGCTATGGGTTTATAACCCTCCTCCATTTATATCATATGTATGACAATAGAGGGACTAATTCCCTTTATGTCTGAAATCTACCATCCTAAAGCTCTAGCCCTCTTCCTCACTACCTCACACACCTTTCTCTCTTGTTCAACATCTAATTTATTAGATATGATAATAGGTAGTGTGTTATTCTCTCCAAAGAATGCATGTCTTAAGTGATTAGGCAATGGTTTAAGTTCTAATTTAGGTGGTTTTTCAATAGATAGAGGTGTAGGATTATTACTTCTAACTAAGAGTTCAGGTTTGGTGAATATGGTCTCATCCTCATCCTTAGTGTCAATAGATTTCCACTCTTCATTATCACTAGCACAAAGTGAAAATTTTTTCTATATCAATGACCATATAAATTGGGGAGTTTTCAAGTTTATGAGAAAAAATATTACAAGAAGGTAGAGTAAACACTTATGGATCCTCCTAAATATATTCCTCTGAACATGAGGAAATATTATATTAATACCCATTTCTAAGGGTTTTCGTACCTTTAAGAATGCTTATCCAAATATGTAACAATCTAGAAACTTATTTAGCTTGTAAGAATGAAAAAGAGGGAAAATAGATCCCCTTCAGAATTATTACACATAGAGAGTTAGGATTTTGTAGGATATTCTAACCAATTTCAGTCAACATTGCTACATTAAACAGTTCCAATTCTCCAAACCTCATTCCTTTTTCTTGTTTATTCTTTATCATTTCATCACACCTGATCTAGTGTATTTTCCTATCAGATAAGTTTTGAGACCACTAAAAATGCCTGATAACTTTTTTTTTTATTTATTTAAGAACTTTTATAGGGATCTTAAAGAATGATATAATGAAACTAGGAAAAGCTTGCATTATTGACTTAATTAAGACTTCCCTTCTTACTTATGATAGAAACTTACTCTTTTATTATTGTATTCTAGTACTAGTTTTTAAACTAAAAATTTACTCATATGAGTTTTAGTACTACCTCAATCATATGGAACCCCCATGTACTTAGCCACATAAGTTGACTATTTAACCCCAATATGCCATTGATCTCTTATTTAATATGCTCAATTATATTTGTACTAAATAAAAGCTCGAATTTCTCAAGATTAATAAGCTGACCTGATATTATAGAATAATCATTGAGAGTTTGTTTTATTTTAATAACTTTTACTTTAGTTGTTTCCCCAAAGATGACTATACCATCTACAAATAAGGGATGGGTGATGGAGGGGTAGAGAGCACTAATTTGTAATCTAGAAATAGAGCTTTGCTACTATTTTTATTGATAAGCAACCTTTAAAGGACATCTATTGTTAATATAAAAAGATAAGGCGAGAAAGTGCCACCTTGTCTTACTTCTTTAGTTGGAACAAAAGGAGAGGTAGGAGTTCCATTTATAAATAAAAAGTAAGAGACCAATTTCACATAATGCATCGTTAGTTCCACTAATTTTCAAGCAAACCCCGTCCTTAACAAAACCTCTTTAAGAAATCTTAAATTTACTTTGTCATAGGCCTTAACAAGGATTAATTTAATGGCCATTTGAGCTTTAATTCCTCTTTTCTTAACTTTAAGTGCATGAAGGACTTCATAAGTGATGATAATATTTTCTTGTGTGTTCTTCCTTTGAACAAAACTTGTCCTTTGTGGTGAAATAAAGCTAAGAAGCTAGAGTTTAAGTCTATTGAATAGTACTTTGGATATAATCTTATAGGCAAAATTACAATAGCTTATAGGTTGAAACTTAGAGAACTTTTCTGGTTCTTTCACTAGAGGCATTAGTGCAATTATGGTTTTATTCATATAAGGAGGGAAATAGCATTCAATGAAGAACTTCCTTACCATACTAATGATATCTTCTATTATTTTCTCATAGTGATTCTAATAAGGAATACATGACTAGCCATTTGGCACTGGAGCTTTTAATTTGCCTAACTCATAAATTGCTTGCTTAATTTCCCTTTCATGCACTTTATGAAGCAAGCTCGATTCATTTTATTAGTAACTAGTAGAGGAATAACCTGAAGAGTGCTCTCAATTAGAGATGGATAGGTTCTTCTTTATAAATCCTTTTAAAGGCTTTTACTGCTTTTGCTTTAATTTGGTCTTCATCAGTAATCCAACTTTCATATTCTAATTTAATCCAAGTCAGTTGGTTTCTCTGTCTTCTCTAAATAGTAGTCAAGTGGAAGGATTTGGTGTTTTTATATCCTTCTTTTAACCATTGGATGTGGGCTCTCTGTTGCCAATAAATCTCTTCCTACTTCCAAAAAGAGGTTATTTCTACCTCAATTACTACCTCTTTAGTCTTATCTTTAGGAGAAAAATTCCTTTGCATTAAATGGTTAAATCTAGCTTTTAATTGAGCTATTTTCTACCTATAATTTCCACCATTATCCTGGTTCTAGTGCAATTAAGGCCCTTCTTAGCCTATTTTAATTTCATGAATAATGAGGAAGATTGTTCTGCAAACTCACGTTATTGCCATAATTTTTTTATTAAATCCCTCTATTTAGTATTAGTCTCCTATCTGCCTTCATATTTAAATGTTCCCTTACCCTTTATGTTTTTCCCTTTTAATAGAACTACTAAGAGGGTATTTGGTTCAGCTTTTTTAACTAGCTAATAGAGGTTTGTGATAAAAAAAACTGAATAAAACATGTTTGGTAAATTTTAATAATCAGCAGCTAAAAGCTGATTGATTCCCAATCAACCACGGATTCTATCAGCTCTAATTTGTAGCTTTTTTAAAACCGTTGGTATAATTTTTTTATTTGGATAGAATTAACCTTTTTTTTTAAAAAAATAAGCCTATATGTACTTCTATTGTTTCAACGTAAACATAATTCTATTATCAAATTTCTATCATCTTTCTTACGTCGAATCTTAATTTTTCTTCGTTACAAAAAAAGCTTGTTGTTGTCACTTTATAGGTATTCATATTGCTTTCCTTTTTTTATTATATAAATTTTATAAATTTGTGATACTTGTGGCACTTTGATGAATGTCTAGATCTCAGATGTAGGTTTTTATATTCAATTGGATTCTATTCCTATTATATTTGTCTTTTATTTCTCTTAAAAATCTTGTAAACCTAATTGGCAAGTTTTGACAAAGGTCTTCTATTCCGTTGTGGCTCATAGCATGATAGAATTCATATTAATTAGTATAAAGCAACACCAGTTTTATAATATATTATTATTATCTGGTGTTACTTTGTTTGATAAATGCATGGTGATCAGCTATAACATCTACATAGATTAAAAAAAAGATATTATATATATATATATATATATATATATTTGAATTAGGTTGCAGTGTTTCTCAGATAAGTAATTCGCGGCATAGAAATAAAAAGAGACTTGGAGAATAACCGGCCCATCATCATCCCTTCACAAGATTTTTTTTTTGTGCTACCCAAAGAATGATGCCTTTCCGTGTCTAATAATTCACTGCTACCTATAATTCATATTAATATTAGAATGCAAATATAATAATATTAGTAAGGCATACAATGCTAATTATTTAAATTTGTTTTTGAATTTTTATATTATGTGTTAAAATATACCTTTTCATTAATCATTACATTTCCCATAATATTAATTGGTTCTCATTCTATATAAATAGATTGACAAATCAATTAATTAAATATAACTTTGCTTGATTAAGAAAATCAAACAAACATCAATATATTTAAAAAACATATATTTGTAACTTATAGAAATAAAAAGAGGAAGTTGACATGCAAATTTATTAAGATATTTTTGTGTACCATTTTATTAATAGTAGTTAGTTTAGTTTGTTTCTTTATTTGAATTATTTTTGCATATATCTTTATGTATATATATATATATATATATATATATATGAATGTCTGTTTCTCTAATTAATATTATTAGCAATATGTTTTATTTTACCTTTAGGTTTTAATATGTCTCGGAAAAATAAGAGTAATACTGGAAGAGCAGCATGGACAAGTGAACAATTTAATTTATTTGTTGAAGTATGTGTTAAGGGCACAAATTTAGGTAAAAGGAGTGGAGGTGGATG
>CATIWO010157481.1:0-27941 GCA_949673435.1 Macaranga tanarius | reverse complement strand
GTGTATTCGTCCCCTGGCGTCGAATGTACATCTCTATGAATCTTTCATGTCCTCGATAAGAAATCTCAATCCTTAGGGTTATATTCAATTAAAATTTACATCACTTTCTTTTAGGAGTTCTCGAGTATTCTATCATCATTGGTAACTCATTGTGTCTCTCTTATAAAACATCATTCTTTCCTTATTGTATTATTTTTTCGGCCTCATTGTTAACGTACATACTTTAGTCTCTACTCAGAGGCCCTAAAATCCCTATAATTCTTTATTCAACTTCCTAAGTTAATAAGTCCTCGCTAAGAAGGAGCAAGTTCATATACACCTATATGGTAGGATGTGTATTCAGCCCTAGGCTTCAACTATATACAACTACTTAATTCTCCCTGCCTCATACATGAGCTCTCTAACTCCTAGTGCCAGGCACACTTAAGAATATAATTTTAACTAAAACTTTGAAGCCCCGAACGGAGGTCTAAATGATTGAATTTGGGCATCAATATGGGGTTCATTAAGTTCCGCTGATGAATGCCCTCTAGAATTCGGAGTCAGCTTCGATTTGATATGCTGTGGGCCTCGTGATTCATCCGATGCTGAAAGTTAGGTCTTCTTTAATCAACACTGCGCATCTCGACCATCCAATTTCAATTATCACAATAACTTAGTCTCTTAGTCTGAGACTTATAAATCTCATGTCATTTTATCAAATGAATGTGTGTTTCAATCATTTTTATATTCTGGTACATTATTCAAATGTTTAATACAAGTTTCTGGTCGAGAGTTTGAAGATTTCAACTAAACGGGTCGCGAAATAAGTCGCAGGAGTGTCTGTCTGGGCCACAGAGGTGCGTGTCTCTATGCTGGGGCGCACGTCTCAGCTGCAGGGCGCACGTTTTAGCTGCAGGGGCGCACGTCTCAGCTGCAGGGGCGCACGCCCTTGTATACAGGAGCACGCCTCTGCACAGAGGCGCCACACTTTAATAAAGAGGCGCCAACCTTTGGTTGAGGCGCCAATAGGCGCCAGCCTCTGGGCTAAACAGGCGCATACCTGTTCGCACATACGCACACCTGTACGCACAGACGCACGCTTCTGTGCCTCTGAAATTTGAATTCAGAATGGAAAATTGCAGAATAACGATCCAAATTTTAATTTTTCTATATCAAACACTCAATTACCAATATACAACTTCAGAGCACTCTCAAAACATGCTTCAACCAACTTACATCACTCTAGATCTTATAAAACATCCAAAACCATAACAATTTATACAAAATTAACTCAAAAATCAACTTAAATTAAAAACCATAAAAACACAAAGCCACTCACTGATTTCTCCTGCGGATTCGTCGACTTCTGGCTTGATTTGGTTCTAGGGTTCACAGCACACTCCTCTCCCTTTTTCTTTCTTCTTTTTCTTCTCTTCTTTCTCTTTCTTTCTCTTCTCCCTTCTTCTCCCCCTTATCTTCTTCCTTCACCATACTTCCTCCTGTACATCTCTAACCACTCTCAATCTTACCTCTTTGATCCTTAGTCTTTTCTTTCTTTCTTTCTCAATTCATTCACTTCCATTCATTGCACTTTAGTCCTTTCTTTTCTTTTCAATTTCATCCTTCACTAACTATTTAAAATACTAAACTTCATTCCTCAAAAATAACATCAACCTAAATGATAAAATAATACATCTCCACATAATACTAATTAACTCCAAATCATCATTATTAACTAACTAAAATAATAACAATAAATTCTGAATCAACACTAATTTAATGTCATCAATAATCCTTAATTGTCAGTAATTGTACTTAATCCGGTTCAAGGACACAGATGTTACATATAATGTGGTGTAAATATGTGTAGTTATTTAAGACAAATTTATCAATTGTGTTAAAAAGAGATTATTAGTTTTTGATATTGATTGTATGTGAGAAGAGAGTGCTCAATAAATACTAATAAAAATTATTTACAAGTATTTTAATCTTTATATATATATATTGCATTTGGATCGAGGTTAAAGGAGAATAAATGCTACTCTTGAAATGTATTAACCCTCTTAATCTTATTTGGCAAACTTTATAACATTAAAGTTAATGGTTAATTCCATTTAAGTAGGGTAAAAACTTGTAAATTTTTTTTTTTTGAAAAAATATAAAATTTTAAAATTTTAAAATTTCTATCATTTTTATGCATATTTATAGATTACTTCTCTTTTTAATATTTCTACATTAAAGAACTACAAATCCAATATATAAAATTGCATAAATCAATTTAATTTTTTTATGGTTGTTTTATTATATCTAGCTTTTATTTATAATTTTTATCTTGCTATCGTCACTTGTTTATATATATATTTTTAATTTTTTATGCCAATTCTTATGAGAATATTAATAAATTAATCATATTAGTACTAATTAAATATTGTTTTAACTATTTAAAATTTAATATATGAAAAATCCTGTCAAATAATTAGTATATGTGTTTTCATGACTAGCTATAAATTAATTATTATAGGCAATTCTATTTTCTTAATTTTTAATTTTATTTTTTATTAATTATATTGTATAAAATTGATACTAATTTTTTTATATATATGAATGTATAAATATATATTATGTATTTTTATTTTCATGAAATTTTTCTAATACTTTTTTAATTTATTTGATATTTTTTAAATTAATTTTATTATTTATGAAAAATGTAATAATAATTTATTTATTTATTTATATTATTTTAGTTAGTTCATATATATTAACAGCTTTTTTTTTAAAAAAAAAATCAATAACATGGCTTGTCCCTTACTCTTTATTTACCAAACAAGATTAACAATTTAACTTGTAATTGTTACTCCTTTAATAGTTATACATATAACTATTATACCCCATTTATTTAACCCCAATTTAAATGCAGCTCTAGTAGTCATGAATATTGAAGAGATAAAAAATAAATTTTGTATTAAAAAATAATTTAGTATCAAATACAATTAAAGTAAAATACAAAAGAAAGTGATATTTGAAAGAAAAATTTTCCATGAGTACCCAAAAAAAATTATTTGCACATACCTCAACCTTTAAATAGCAGCAATAAGCATTGGAGAGTTGAATTATAAATCTAATATATCGTAGTTTTTAATTATAGTCTCTAACAAATGGATGAGATTTGTTTGATACAATAAATTAAGCTCACAATAAGAATGAAAGATATATACTTAAAAGAGATAATATACATAAACCTCAAGTGTCGAAAGTCTTTTTTATACTATTCAAAAAAATTAAACAATTAAGAAAAAATTCTTTATTAAAGTTATACTATTGAATCTGGATATTTATAATAGTACTAAATTAATTGCCCAATAAATTTAAGACCAAATAATGAGGAAATGGAAGAGATAGAGTTTCCAAATAATAAAATTGAAATAAATATAAAATAAAGCATACTAAAACTAAAATAATATTTTTAAAAATATAAAAAGACTTTGAAAAGAGAACTATATAAAAAGATAATTTATCAATAGTCAATAGATTCTTAGAATTTTCATACTAGATGGCTTAAAAGTAGACCACCATATGTAAAATTAATAGAGTTTCACTTGACATAATTTTGTTAGCTCATAGTTTATACTATAGATGAGTACGTATCAGAGCAATCCGAAGAATGCAAATTCTCTAGAACTGACCTGAAAGTCAGGAAATTCATGATTTCCATATCTGTTTTAAAAAAATTTTGAAACAGTTTTGTTTAGAAAAAGTCAAACAATCAACAAAAATTTTGAGTTTTAGATATTTTTGATTTGGTTTTTCAAATTCAATTCAGGTTCTCTGAGGTTTGTTCTCAGTCGTAGTTTAGAGCTCAACTTTATTATATTTATATAAATGACTTTGTGATTATTTTGGACATAAAATTAATTTGAAATCAAAATTCAGAGTAAAACTGGATAAATTTTTATAGATTGAGATCAAGCCATGATCATAAACTAATGTGTCTCATACTCCCTATCTATACTATTACCATCAACCAACCAATGAACATATGCAACTAATAATTTAGTACATTTTTTTTTTTTTTAGACATATAGGAAGATGAGAGTGATACATTAGCTGTCCACTTACACCTAATTTTATATAGCATGAGATGGGCTAAAGTGGTAACTTGCCCCTGAACTTTCCTTAAAAGTGCAATTATCACCAAAATTTACTTTTTGGGCATTTTAGCCCAAACATATTCAATATCGGATAATTAATCCCAGTTTCTCATTAATATAGAGAATGTACTACACTCTTTTAATAGTAAAAATAAAAATATTTTTATTTAGAAAAATAAATAATAAAAATAAAAGTACAAAAATATCGGTGACAAAAAAAAGTACAGTGCCTTTCAGGTATCCACTCCTATCTACTGTCTTCCATATCTTGCCTCCTGCCTCTTCCACCTATTGCTACCTTTACTCGTTGTCTCTTGTCAAAGGGTAGCATTTTAAGTTCTTAGGAATATGTTAGACTTTTCATATTTTATTTTATTTTATATAATTTTGACGGTATAATGAGTGAAACATTTTGATGTCATGTACTACCAATTCTTATTATGCTCCTTTATACTCTTTAGGGGGGAGTGACTAGTCAATAAGGGTATGGACTGGAGATCTAGTCACTATATATGCTGGGTGTGTGCACTTCTTTTGTGTAGATTCCCCCTACCTACACATTAGGAAGCACAATGTTTGCATCGATGTAATGATTTTTATGATGAATAATAGAAGTAGCTCCAATTATATCTATGTGTTATGTCCCCCTATCGGTTGTTATTATGATTGTACTTATTGCCTTATTTGTGCCCGTGGGGCTATTGCTTTATTTCATATATTTTGACCCGAATTGTAACACCCGTATATTAGATGCACTGTTCATGCATTATATTTTCATGACATATAGAGTAGAGTCATGAATTATATTTAAGTTGGGTATATACATGTTGGTAGAGAGGGACCTATTTGTTAAGAAAGTTTTGGAGTTATTTGTCATAATAGAAAGTTAATGATTATTATGTAATAATCCTAGTTCATTAAGGGGGTGATGAGACATTATGGTGATATTTGTTAATATTTATCAAGATTATTAGTTTTATTTTATTTTTGTGATAATTATCATTTATTAGTGGAGACACCTAAGGCTCTACTTGGTGATTTATGATTGGTGGCTTGTGTGAGTGTATATGTGTGTATTGTTGGTGTAGAGAATTGTAGAGATGAAGAAGAAGAGTGGTTTTTATTTAGTTTTGAGAGATTTTGATAATTCTCTACTCATCTAGTAAGGATTTTGAGGAGCTATAGGAGATAGCATCATTTTAGTAAGCCTTGTATTTATTTTTGGTTATTTGAAGTTAGGTTTTTATATTATAAATTTGGGTTATATTTTTCATGTGCATTAGTCTTATTGTTTTGATCATATCTGGAGTTGTAGAGCTCTGATTTAAGAAATATTAGATGATCTAGAAACTTTAGAGAGTCCTCTACAACTTTCATGTTTTACACTTGAGTGGATTTTGCTGTTAAGATTATTTGGCAGGGCCCGATATTTTTTTGCTCATGCTGTCAGCCTTGTTTTGCCTGATTTTAATTAAAAATCCATAATAAATTCCATACATATCTGATTTAAGTAATTCTAATTGAAATTATTAGTAGACTCATATGACTAACTTTAGTATTATTTACATAATTTTTGGACTTATATGTGAATTATTTGGATGCATGGAACCTTAAGCATCAAGTTGTACTTAGTTGAGTTAGATGCAAGAGTCATGCTTGTTATGTGAAATTGATGTGTAGGCATTGACAAGGATAGAGGAGATACCAATCACTAGAAGATCTTTGCTTTTAAAAGAGTTGGAAGTACTTATATATATATATATATTGTGAAGATGTATGAATTATAATTGAATATGAGAATTGTATTGCTATGGATGATTTGAGAAAAATATATGATTTGTGATGTGATATGAAATAAACATGTGGATTGTGAAATGTTGAATCAGGATTGATATGCTGTGAAGTGAGATATGGCTATTGAAATATGATGTGTATGAGAATGAGAATTGATTGAATATTGGTGAGGAATATGTGTGAGAGTGGGGCTGAGCCAGACAGATAGCCTCCACTGATTGTGAAATCTGGAATTGAACCAAGCGGATAGTTCCAGTAGTAGTCACATGAGAAAAAGATGAAATGTGAGATGGGTAAACTGAGCCGGGCGTATAGCCACCCAATAATTTATTATAAGGATGTGAGGATGTGAGAACTGGGACTGAGCCGGGCGGATAGTCTCAGTATGTGACCACTTGTGAAAAATGTGCATGTGAGGTGGTTCCGGCCGGATACTAAACTGTAATATTGAGTTATGAATGAATGAGTTTGTTTCATGAGAATAAATGGGTTTTGGTTTTAAGATGACATGTGATTGTTAATTGATATGGTTGTGATATGCATTAGGAATGTTTAATAAATAAGTTAAGCTTGTACACCTTGTGTATATGTTTGGTATATATTGTGTATACTTGTGGTATATGTTTAGCATAAAGTCTATATATGATTAGTATGCGTTGAAATTAAATGTATAATTCAAGCTTGAACCTAGCCTATAAAACTCTTGCTATAATATTGCTTAATTAGTTCTTGAGAAGGAATATATATATGTTTATATTAGTAATTGCTTATTGAGTCGCAAGCTCACTCCTTTGCAACTATTTTTCAGGAGATAGTTAGACAGAGCTTAAGACTTCAATTGATAGTAACTTCCGAAGGCTTGAGGTGTGCTTGGTGAATCATCCTCATCTTCATATGTCATGCATCATTTACATTTTGTAATGAAACCATGAATACTTTGGCTATATGTAAAGTTCTGTGAGAGATGCACTTTATATGTGCATATGAGATTGAGAATTGTGGATTTTGTAGATGTGAATTGCGAAGTTGCTAAATTTATATATATTACCTTGATGAGTAATTTGTGCACTATCTATGAAATGTTATTTTAGAAGTATGTTGTATGTGTGGATGCATATATGGTATATTTTTCAGCAGGATTATGTTTGAGCAAGAGTGTGGCTGCCTCCAGTCACTAGCGGGTGCCAGATGACTGGAGATCGCCAGTTACTGGCTAGTTCCAAACACTCGCGAGTGCCAATCACTGGCGACCGCCAATCACCCAATCTACCACCAAACGCTGGTGAGTGCCAGTGTTTGGTGAGCGCAGTGTCCTGCTATAGGCTTTTCTTTTAAAAAAATTTACTTAAAGTTTCACCAATTGTTCACCTATTCTTGTGTGTATGTGGTGTATGTTAAGTAATGAATGTGCATGGCATATATTTATATACTTGTTATTTAATTAAAATAATTTCTTTTGGATACATGTTGAGTGTGTTTAAGGCCACGTGTTGCAGGTCTCATATTTAGTAGTATCAAAGCAATGATTAAATTCCCTCGGGATATGGAAATATGTTGCATTCATGGCATATCATGCATAAGTCAAAAATGACAAATAATGGATGTGCATTACATATCTTGGAATGGAAGAACACCAAGCACCTCCCATTTGGCCTGGAAGAGTCATCTGAGTCAGTACATAGGCAAGTGCCTATGCATGCATTAGGTGAACAATCCCAATCTCAACCACCTCCTCCACAAGCTCCTTACCCTCCATTTATGCAAGCATTTGTAGATGGCTTAAAAAAAATTTGAATGAGAGAACTGTTGATGAGAATTATAAGAAGATAAGAAAATAGGGGTCCTGAAAGAATGTTGGATCAATTTGATTGCACTCCTAAAAAGAGGGTCAGTTATGCGATGTCGTTATGTGAACGAGCACACCTTGAGCAATATGAGCAATAAGTACGGGGACCACAGAAGTTTAGGGAGAGGAGATATGATAAATTAAGGAAGTAGGGTGCAGTTGATTTCTATGGCACTACAGATCCTATAATTGCAAAGACTTGGCTAAAAAGGACACGGAGGGTTCTTAATTTGATGAAGTGCACACCAGAAGAAAAATTTGATTATGCAGTATCACTGTTATAAAGAGATACTTATGAATGGTGGGAAAACTATTCTAGGGAATGATATTCAACCTCCAGTGTTAAAATGGGATGATTTTCTTCATGAGTTCACATACAAAGATGATAAAAGAAGGGAGTTTTTAAATTTGAAATAAGAGACAATGACAATAACAGATTATGAAGTAAAATTTAATCAGTTATTTTGCTATTCTTCATTTCTAGTTGCTACTGATAGAGACAAATGTCGATTGTTTGAAGAGGGACTAAAATATGAAATCAGAAAGTCAAAGTTATAAACCTCAAGTGCAGGCTAGAGTGGTTGTTGTGACTAGACAAGAAGCTATTAATGCCCCATAAGTTATCACTAATAAAATTCTTATCTATGATTTAGAAACTTATGTTTTAATTGATCCTGGCTCCACACATTCATACATATAATGGAACATAGCATCTCAATTATGTAATAAACATGACCTATTTGGTTTTGACTTAAATATGGGTACTCCTTTGGGAGCAATAATGGTTATGAACAGTGTATGTCGTGACTATATAATTTGCATTAATAAGGCAGAGTTGAGAGCTGATTTATTATTGTTGTCACTTTATGAATTTGATGTGATATTGGGTATGGATTGGTTAACCAAACATCATGCCATAGTAAATTGTTTCATAAAGGAGGTTATTGTAGAATCTCTGAATTAACTGAGGGTTATATTTCTAGAGGAAAGAAAAATTATATCTACATATTTAAAATTTCTGCTGTGAAAGATTTTTGAAGGGTTAAAAGTAGTTGTGAAGCATATCTAGCACACGTGGTAGATACCAGAACTACAAGTAATACAACTAAGAATATCCCAGTGGAAAATAAATTTCCAGATGATTTACCAGGTTTGCCACCTGATATAGAAGTAGAATTCATAATTGAACTTATTCTGGAAGTAACACCAATATCCATTTCACCTTATAAGATGGCACCAATTGAATTGAAAGAGTTGAAAACTCAGTTGCAGGAACTATTTGATAAGGGATTTATTAGGCCCAGTGTGTCACCTTGGGGTGCTCCAGTATTATTTATAAAAAAGAGAGATGGGATAATGAGATTGTGTATCAATTATAGGCGATTGAACCGGGTCACCGTGAAGAATAAATATCCTTTGCTTAGGATAGATGATTTGTTTGATCAATTGCAGGGGGCTCAGGTATTTTCCAAGATTGATTTGAAATCAGGTTACTATCAGCTTAAAATTTTAGACCTAGATGTACCGAATACTACTTTTTGAACCAGGTACGAATACTATGAATTTTAAGTAATACCGTTTGGTTTAACTAATGCACCAGCTGCATTTATGGCTCTCATGAATAAGGTATTTCAGCCTTATTTAGACAGATTTATGATTGTATTTATTGATAACATACTCGTATATTTAAGAAACAAAGAGGAATATAAACAACATTTAAGAACTGTGCTGCAAACTTAGAGGGAAAAATAGTTATATGCTAAATTGAGTAAATGTGAATTTTGGCTAGATCATATAGTATTTGTGGGACATATGGTTTCTAGAAGGGGTATAAAGGTGGATCTAAAGAAAACAGAAGCAGTGGCAAATTAGGAAGCTTCAAAGAATATTGCAGAAGTTCAAAGTTTCTTAGGATTAGCTGGGTACTATCACTGATTTGTTGAGGGATTTTCAATGATAGCCAGCCTTTTGACAAAGTTACTTAGGAAAGATGTTGCATTAGAATAGTCTGAAGCATGTCAGAAAAGTTTTGATGAATTGAAAACTAAGTTGACAACTGCTCCATTACTGGCAATTCCTATAGGAAATGGAGGATTTATAGTTTACAGTGATGCTTTTCATTAGAGTTTAGGATGTATGTTAATACAACATGGCAAGGTAATTGTATATGCATCTAGACAGTTGAGGCCATATAAATTATCTTATTTAGTATATGATCTGGAATTGGTTGCTTTTGTGTTTGTTTTGAAAATATAGAGACATTATTTATATGGAAAAATATTTTAGATATTTACTGATTACAAGAGTCTGAGGTACTTGTTAGCCAGAAAGAGTTAAACATGAGACAAAGGCGGTGGTTAGAATTGCTGAAGGATTATGACTGTACGATTGAGTATTATTCAGGAAAAATAAATGTATTAGCTGATGCTTTGAGTAGGAAGATAAAAAGTAGTGTAGCTCATTTGCAGGTATTTCTATTCTTTTATTTAGTTCAGTTGCGAGCAGTGAATGTGAAATTGAATTTGCAAGTTAGACCAATATTGCTTAACAGATTTAAAGAAGCACAAAGTAAGGATCCATAATTACTTGAAAGGATTGAGAAAGTATAACAAGGGGAAGATAAAAAGTTTAATATTCCAAATGAGATAATTGTCAATTTCGGTATGAAAATGGGAAAGAATAATGATGTATTTTGTGTGTGGATTACTAAGAACTCCGAGAAAGAATGATGCCATATGGGTAATTGTTGATCGATTAACTTAGCTAGCTCATTTTTATTTTACCTCTCAAATGGGGTAGTTCACTTGAATGTTTGGCCAGAGACTATGTGAAAGAAATTATTAGATTACATGGAGTTCTAGTATCCATTGTATCAGACAGAGATCCACGATTTACATTTCACTTTTAGGAGAGTTTAGATGAGGCATTATATGGAAGAAAGTGTCACAATCCTATTTGTTGGGATAAAGAAGGAATGCATGTATTAAAAGGTCCTAAAATAGTACAAGACATAACAGATAAAGTAAAACTAATCAGAATTCGACTTAAAATAGCACAAGATAGATAAAAAAAAGGCTATGCAGACCAACATAGGAGGGAAGTGGAGTATGAAGTAGGTGAGAAAGTATTTCTTCGAGTTGCACCATGGAAAGAAGTATTCAGATTTAGTAAAAAGGGCCATATGAAATTCTTGAAAAGATTGATCCATTGGCTTACAAGTAAGCATTACCACTAGAAATGGCCCAGATTCATTATGTTTTTAATGTGAGTATGCTTAACAGATATTGATCTGACCCTACACACATACTTAAAAATCAAGAAGTAGAAATCACCGATGACTCGAGTTATATTGAAAAACTAGTAAAGCTTATTAGTTATAAGACAAAACAGTTACGGAATCAGGAAATACCATTAATGAAGGTTAAATGGAGTCACCATTCTTCTAGAGAAGCAACATGAAAAGTGGAAGAATAGATGAGATAGAAGTATCCATATTTATTTCCTGAAAGTGGTGAGTAATAAATTTTGAGGACAATTTTTGTAAGGAGGGAAGAATTGTAACACCCGCATCTTAGATGCACTCGTCATGCATTATATTTTCATGACATATAGAGTAGAGTCATGAATTATATCTAAGTTGGGTATATACATATTGGTAGAGAGGGACCTATTTGTTAAAAAAAATTTAGAGTTATTTATCATAATAGAAAGTTAAGGATTATTATGTAATAATCCTAGTTCATTAAGGGGGTGATGAGATATTATGGTGATATTTGTTAATATTTATAAATATTATTAGTTTTATTTTATTTTGGTGATAATTATCATTTATTAAGGGAGGCAACTAAGGCTCTACTTGGTGATTTGTGATTGGTGGCTTGTGTGAGGGTATATGTATGTATTGTTGGTGTAGATAATTGTAGAGAGGAAGAAGAAGAGTGGTTTTGGCTTAGCTTTGAGAGATTTTGATAATTCTCTACTCATCTAGCAAGGATTTTGAGGAGCTATAGGAGATCTAAAAGTTGTTTAAGCATCATTTTGGTAAGCCTTGCATTTATTTTTGGTTATTTGAAGTTAGGTTTTTATGTTGTAAATTTGGGTTCTATTTTTTATATGCATCAGTCTTATTATTTTGATCATATCTGGAGTTGTAGAGCTTTAATTTTAGAAAAGCTAGATGATCTGGAAACTTCAGAGAGTTTTCTACAACTTTTGTGTTTTAAGCTTGAGTTGATTTTGCTGTCAAGTTGTCTAGAAGGCCCGATATTTTATTGCTCATGCTGTTAGCCCTATTTTGCCTGATTTTAATAAAAAATTTATAATAAATTCCATACATGTCTGATTTGAGTAATTCTAATTGGAATTGTTAGTAGATTTATATGACTAGCTTCAGTATTATTTACATAATTTTTGGACTTGTATGTGAATTATTTAGATGCATGAAACTTTGAGCATCAAGTTGTACTGAGTTGAGTTAGATGCAAGAGTCATGTTTGTTATGTGGAATTGATGTATAGGCATTGACAAGGATAGAGGAGATTTACTAGAAGAGCTTTACTTTTGAAAGAGTTGGAAGCACTTGTGTGTAAGTAATATATATATATATATATATATATATATATATATACTATGAAGATGTATGAATTGTGATTGAATATGAGAATTGTGTTGCTATAGATGGTTTGAGCAAAATATATGATTTGTGATGTGATATGAAATAAACATATGGATTGTGAAATGTTGAATTGTGATTGATATGATGTGAAGTGAGATACGGCTAATGAAATATGATGTGTATGAAAATGAGAATTGATTAAATGTTGGTGAGGAATATGTGTGATAGTGGGGCAGAGCCGGGCGGATAGCCTTCACTAATTGTGAAATCTGAAACTGAGCTGGGCGGATAGTTCTAGTAGTGGTCACATGAGAAAAAGATGAAATGTGAGATGGGCAAGCTGAGCCGGGTGTATAGGTACCCAATAATTTATATGTGAAGATGTGAGAACTGGGACTGAGCCGGGCGGATAGTCTCAGTATGTGACCACTTGTGGGAAATGCGCATGTGAGGTGGTTCCAGCCGGATACGAAACTATGATGTTGAGATATGAATGAATGAGTTTGTTTCATGAGAATAAATGGGTTTTAGTTTTAAGATGACATGTGATTGTTAATTGATATGGTTTTGATATGCATTAGGAATGTTTAATAGATAAGTTAAGCTTGTACACCTTGTGTATATATTTGATATATATTGTGTATACTTGTGGTATATGTTTAGCATAAAGTTTATATATGATTGGTATGCGTTGGAATTAAAGGTATAATTCATGCTTGAACCTAGCCTATAAAACTCTTGCTATAATATTGCTTAATTAGTTCTTGAGAAGGAATATATGTATGGTTATATTAGTAATTGCTTATTGAGTCGCAAGGTCACCCCTTTGCAACTATTTTTCAGAAGATAGTTAGACAGAGCTTGAGACTTGCATTGATAGTGACTTCTAGAGGCTTGAGGTGTGCTTGGTGAATCATCCTTATCTTCATATGTCATGCATCATTTACATTTTGCAATGAAACTATGAATACTTTGGCTATATATAAAGTTATGTGAGAGATGCACTTTGTATGTACATATGAGATTGAGAATTGTGGATTTTGTAGATGTGAATTGTGAAGTTGCTAAATTTAGTCTATTACCTTGATGTAATTTGTGCACTGTCTGTGAAATGTTATTTTAGAAGTATGTTGTGTGTGTGGATGCATATATGGTATATTTTTCCGTATGTGTTTATTTGAGCAAGAGTTGGCCGCCTCCAGTTATTAGCGGGTGCCAATTGACTGGAGATCACCAGTTACCAGCTGGTTCTAGACACTGGCGAGCGCCAGTGGCTGGCGACCACCAGTCTGCCACCAGACGTTGGCTAGCGCCAGTGTCCTGCTGTAGACTTTTCTTTTTTAAAAAAAATTTACTTAAAGTTTCACCAGTTGTTCACCCATTCTTGTATGTATGTGGTGTATGTTAAGTAATGAATGTGCATGGCATATATTTATATACTTGTTATTTAATTAAAATAATTTCTTTTGGACACATATTGGGTATGTTTGAGGCCACGTGTTGCGGGTCTCATATTTAGTGGTATCAGAGCAGGAATTAGATTCCCTTGGAATATGGAAATATGTTACATTCATGGCATATCATGCATAAATCAGAGATAACAGATAATGGATGTGCATTGCATATCTTAGAATGGAAGAATACGAAGCACCTCCCATTTTGCCCGGAAGAGTCATCTGAGTCAGTATATAGGCAAGTGCCTATGCATGCATTAGGTGAACAATCCCAATCTCAACCACCTCCTCCACAAGCTTCTTACCCTCCATTTATGCAAGAGTTTATGCAAGCCATAAAGAAGATGGCTTAAAAAAAATTTGAATGAGAGCACTCTTGATGAGAATTATGAGAAGATAAAAAAACAGGGGTACCGAAAGAATGTTGGATCGATTTGATTGCACTCCTAAAAAGAGGGTCAGTTATGCGACATCATTATGTCAACGAGCACACCTCAAGCAATATGAGCAAGAAGTATGGGGACCACTGGAGTTTAGGGAGAGAAGATATAATAAATTAAAGAAGTAGGGTGCTGTTGATTTCCATGGTACTACAGATCCTATAATTATAAAGACTTAGCTAAAAAGGACACAGAGGGTTCTTAATTTAATGAAGTGCACACCGAAAGAAAAATTTGATTATGCAGTATCACTGTTATAAAGAAATGCTTATGAATGGTAGGAAACTATTCCAGGGAATGATATTCAGCCTCCAGTGTTAAAATGAGATGATTTTCTTCATGAGTTCACCAATAACTACATCCCAGAAGCATACAAAGATGATAAAAGAAGGGAGTTTTTAAATTTAAAATAAGGGATAATGATAGTAACAGATTATGAAGTAAAATTTAATCAGTTATTCCATTATTCTTTATTTCTGGTAGCTACTGATAGAGACAAATGTTGAATGTTTAAAGAGGGACTAAAATATGAAATTAGAAAGTCAGAGTTATAGACCTCAGGTGCAGGCTAGAGTGGTTGCTATGACTAGATAAGAAGATATTGATGCCCCAGAAGTTGTCACTAGTAAAATTCTTGTCTATGATTTAGAAGCTTATGTTTTAATTGATCCTGGCTCCACACATTCATGCATATAATAGAACATAGCATCTTAATTCTGTAATAAACATGACCCATTGGGTTTTGACTTAAATATGGGTACTCCTTTGGGAGAAATAATGGTTGTGAATAGTATATGTCGTGACTGTATGATTCGCATTAATAAGGCAGAGTTGAGAGTTGATTTATTGTTGTTGTCACTTTGTGAATTTGATGTGATATTGGGTATAGATTGGTTGACCAAACATCATGCCATAGTAAATTATTTCATGAAGGAGGTTATTGTAGAATCTCCGAATCAACCGAGGGTTATATTTCTATAGGAAAGACAAATTATGTCTACATGTTTAAAATTTCTACTGTGAAAGCTTTTTGAATGGTTAAAAGCAGTTGTGAAGCATATCTGGCATATGTAGTAGATGCCATAACTAAAAGTAATACAACTGAGAATATCCCAGTGGAAAATAAATTTCCAGATGTATTTCCAAATGATTTACCGGGTTTACCAGGAACTACTTGATAAGGGATTTATTAGGCCCAGTATGTCACCTTGGGGTGCTCCAGTATTATTTGTTAAAAAGAGAGATGGGATAATGAGATTGTGTATCGATTATAGGCAATTGAACCGGGTCACCATGAAGAATAAATATCCTTTGCCCAGAATAGATGATTTATTTGATCAATTGCAAGGGGCTCAGGTATTTTCCAAGATTAATTTGAAATCAAGTTACTATCAGCTTAAAATTTCAGACCTAGATGTACCGAAGACTACTTTTTGAATTAGGTACGAACACTATAAATTTTTAGTGATGCCATTTGGTTTAACTAATGCACCCGCTACATTTATGGCTCTCATGAATAAGGTATTCAGCCCTATTTAGACAAATTTATGATTACGTTTATTGATGACATACTTGTATATTTAAGAAACAAAGAGGAACACGAACAACATTTAAGAACTGTGCTGCAAACCTGGAGGGAAAAATAGTTATATGCTAAATTGAGTAAATGTGAATTTTAGCTAGATCCTGTGGTATTTGTGGGACATGTGGTTTCTAGATGGGGCATAGAGGTGGATCTAAAGAAAACAGAAGCAGTGGCGAATTAGGAAGCTTCAAAGAATGTTATAAAAGTTTCAAGTTTCTTAGGATTAGCTGGGTACTATCGCCAATTTGTTGAGGGATTTTCACTAATAGCCAGCCCTTTGACAAAGTTATTTAGGAAAGATGTTGCATTAGAATAGTCTGAAGCATATTAGAAGAGTTTTAATGAATTGAAAACTAAGTTGACAACTACTCCAGTACTGGAAATTCCTACAGGAAATAGAGGATTTATAGTTTACAGTGATGCTTTTCATCAGGGTTTAGGATGTGTGTTAATACAACATATATGGTAAGGTAATTACATATGCATCTAGACAGTTGAGGCCATATAAATTATCTTATTCAGTACATGATCTGGAATTGGCTGTTATTATGTTTGCTTTGAAAATATGGAGACATTATTTATATGGAGACATATTTTAGATATTTACTGATTATAAGAGTCTGAGGTACTTGTTAAGCCAGAAAGAGTTAAACATGAGATAAAGGCAATGGTTAGAATTACTGAAGGATTATGACTGTACGATTGAGTATAATTCAAGAAAAATAAATGTAGTAGCTAATGCTTTGAGTAGGAAGATAAGAAGCAGTGTAGCTCATTTGCAGGTATTTCCATTCTCTTATTTAGTTCAGTTGCGAGCAATGAATGTGAAATTGAATTTGCAAGTTAGACCAATATTGCTTAACAGATTGAAAGAAGCATAAAGTAAAGATCCATAATTACTTGAAAAGATTGAGAAAGTAAAACAAAGCGAAGATAAAAAGTTTAATATTCCAAATAAGATTATTGTTAATTCTAGTATGGAAATGGGAAAGAATAACGATGGATTTTGTGTGTGGATTACCAAAAACTCCAAGAAAGAATGATGCTATATGGGTAATCGTTGATCGATTAACTAACTTAGCTCATTTTTATTTTACCTATTAAATAGGGTAGTTCACTTGAGTGTTTGACCAGAGAATATGTAAAGAAATTGTTAGATTACATGGAGTTCCAGTATCTATTATATCAGACAGAGATCCACTATTTACATCTCACTTTTGGGAGAGTTTATATGAGGCATTATATAGAAGAAAGTGTCACAATCCTATTTGTTAGGATGAAGAAGGAATGCATGTATTAGAAGGTCCTGAAATAGTACAAGACACAATGGATAAAGTAAAACTAATTAAAAGTAGACTCAAAATAGCACAAGATAGATAAAAAAAGGCTATGCAGACCAACATAGGAGGGCAGTAGAGTATGAAGTGGGTAAGAAAGTACTTCTTCGAGTTGCACCATGGAAAGGAGCATTCAGATTTGGCAAAAAAGGCAAGTTAGTATTACCACCAGAAATGGCCTAGATTCATGATGTTTTTCATGTAAGTATACTCAACAGATATCGATCTGACCCTACACATATACTTAAATATCAAAAAGTAAAAATCACCGATGACTCGAGTTATGTTGAAGAACTAGTAAAGCTTATTGGTTATAAGATAAAACAGTTACGGAATCGAGAAATACCATTAGTGAAGGTTAAATGGAGTCACCATTCTTCTAGAGAAGCAACATGAAAAGTGGAAGAACATATGAGATAGAAGTATCCATATTTATTTCTTGAAAGTGGTGAGTAATAAATTTCGAGGATGAAATTTTTGTAAGAAGGAGAGAATTATAACACCCGCATCTTAGACGCACTGTTCATACATTATATTTTTATGACATATAGAGTAGAGTCATGAATTATATCTAAGTTGGGTATATACATGTTGGTCGAGAGGGACCTATTTGTTAAGAAAGTTTTGGAGTTATTTGTCATAATAGAAAGTTAAGGATTATTATGTAATAATCCTAGTTCATTAAGGGGGTGATGAGACATTATGGTGATATTTGTTAATATTTATCAAGTTTTTTAGTTTTATTTTATTTTAGTGATAATTATCATTTGTTAATAAAAACACCTAAGGCTCTACTTGGTGATTTGTGATTAGTGGCTTGTGTGAGTGTATATGTATGTATTGTTGGTGTAGAGAATTATAGAGACGAAGAAGAAGAGTGGTTTTTTTTTTAGCTTTGATAGATTTTGATAATTTTTTACACTTGTATTTATTTTTGGTTATTTGAAGTTAGGTTTTTATATTGTAAATTCGGGTTCTATTTTTTATGTGCATCAGTCTTATTGTTTTGATCATATCTAGAGTTATAGAGCTCTAAGTTGAGCAAGGTTGGATGATCTGGAAACTTCAAAGAGTCCTCTACAACTTTCATATTTTAAGCTTGAGTTGATTCTACTGTTAAGGGCCCGACATTTTTTTGCTCATGCTGTCAGCCCTATTTTGTCCGATTTTAATAAAAAATCCATAATAAATTCTACATATGTATGATTTGAGTAATTCTAATTGGAATTATTAGTAGACTCATATGACTAGTTTTAGTATTATTTGCATAATTTTTGGACTTTTATGTGAATTATTTAGATGCATGGAACCTTGAGCATCAAGTTTTACTTAATTGAGTTAGATGCAAGAGTCAGGCTTGTTATGTGGAATTGATGTATAGGCATTGACAAGGATAGAGGAGATACCAATCACTAGAAGAGCTTTACTTTTGAAGGAGTTGGAAGCACTTGTGTGTAAGTAATTATCAATATAATATATTTTTTTTATTCAAGAGAATCAATATATATATATATATATTGTGAAGATGTATGAATTGTGATTGAATATGAGAATTGTGTTGCTATGGATGATTTGAGCAAAATATATGATTTGTGATGTGATATGAAATAAATATATGGATTCTGAAATATTGAATTGTGATTGATATGATGTGAAGTGAGATATGGCTATTGAAATATAATGTGTATGAGAATGAGAATTGATTGAATGTTGGTGAGGAATATGTGTGATAGTGGAGCTGAGTCGGACGAATAGCCTCCACTGATTGTGAAATCTGAAACTGAGACAGGTGGATAAATCTAGTAGTGGTCACATGAGAAAAAGATGAAATGTGAGATGGGCAAGCTGAGCCGGTCGTATATCTATCCAATAATTTATATGTGAGGATGTAAGGATGTGAGAACTGGGACTGAGCCGGGCGGATAGTCTCAGTATGTGACCACTTGTGAGAAATACGCATGTGAGGTGGTTCTGGCCAGATACCAAACTGTGATGTTGAGATATGAATGAATGAGTTTGTTTCATGAGAATAAATGAGTTTTGGTTTTAAGATGACATGTGATTGTTAATTGATATGGTTGTGATATGCATTAGGAATGTTTAATACATAAGTTAAGCTTGTACACCTTGTGTATATATTTGGTATATGTTGTGTATACTTGTGGTATATATTTAGCATAAAGTTTATATATGATTGGTATGCGTTGGAATTAAAGGTATAATTCATGCTTGAACCTAGCCTATAAAACTCTTGCTATAATATTGCTTAATTAGTTATTGAGAAGGAATATATGTATGGTTATATTAGTAATTGCTTATTGAGTCGCAAGCTCACCCCTTTGTAAATATTTTTCAGGAGATCGTTAGACAGAGCTTGAGACTTGCATTGATAGTGACTTTCAGATAGGGGTGTAACTGAGCCGAGCCGCTCGCGAGCTGCTCGGTGTTCGACTCGTTAAAATATCGTTCGAGCTCATATAGTGAAGCTCGTTTAATAAACAACCCGAGCTCAAACTGTGCAAAGCTCGGCTCGTGAAGAAGCTCGAATAAGAGCTTGCGAGCCTGCTCGTAATTTTAATGTATTAATAATTTAATTTTAGATATACAATATATAAAATTTTATTCATTTAAATAATTTAAAAATATATTATTACAAAAAATTATAATTTTATAATAAATTATTTAGTAAATAATTTATTTAAAATTATTTTAATAAATAATTTATTTAAAATTATTTTAATAAATAATTTAAATTTATACATTGTATTTTTAGAAAACTTTTTAGCTTGTTTTGGCTCGTGAACAGCTCGCAAACACTTAGCGGCCTAACGAGCTCGGCTCATTTATAAATGAACTAAGCCTGAGCTAGCCAAAGCTCGGCTCAGCTCTGCTCGTTTATACCCCTACTTTCAGAGGCTTGAGGTGTGCTTAGTGAATCATCCTCATCTTCATATGTCATGCATCATTTACATTTTATAATGAAACCATGAATACTTTGGCTATATGTAAAGTTGTGTGAGAGATGCACCTTGTATGTGCATATGATATTGAGAATTGTGGATTTTGTAGATGTGAATTGTGAAGTTGCTAAATTTATATCTATTACCTTGATGAGTAATTTGGGCACCGTCTGTGAAACGTTATTTTAGAAGTATTTTGTGTGTGTGGATGCATATATGGTATATTTTTCAGCAGGTGTACGTTTGAGCGAGAGTGTGGCTGCCTCCAGTCACTGGCGGGCACCAGTTGACTGGAGATTGCTAGTTACTGGCTAGTTCCAGACACTGGCGAGTGCCAGTAGCTGGCGACCGCCAGTAGCTGGCGACTGCCAGTCACCCAGTCTGCCATCAGACGCTGGTGAGCGCAAGTGTCCTGCTGCAGACTTTTCTTTTTTAAACAAAAATTTACTTAAACTTTCACCTGTTGTTCACCCATTCTTGTATATATATAGTGTATGTTGAGTAATGAATGTGCATGGCATATATTTATATACTTGTTATTTAATTAAAATAATTTCTTTTGGACACATGTTGGGTGTGTTTGAGGCCACGTGTTGTGGGTCTCATACGAATACTGATTCATTATTCTTTTTGTCCCACATAATTATTAATCTATCTTTGAGGCTACCTTACTAGAAGGACATTCTAGACAGGCATCCCACGGTCCTTTTTATGAAGCTTTTTGAGGACTTATGACATTTAGTATTAAAGTAAAATTTGATAATTGTTGGTGCAATGATGGCAAAGGTGAACAATTATAAATATGTGCACATTAAGGTGCTTGAGAAAAGAGTGGAGGCACTTGAGGTTGCAATAACCAAAGTAAGCCCTATAGAGAATATTTTGAATAAAATTGAGTTGATTAATGTTATGATTGTGAAAGCCAACATGCTTGAAACCATTATGGGAAAAGTTGGTGTTCTTAAACCAATTTTGTCTAAATTGCTTTCTCATAAGGGTCGACCAATAGAGCTTGAGGCTTTCCATCATGTAGACTCTTCAAGGAATAGTGATGTGGATAAGTTAAAAGAACAACTAGACAGCCTAGTGTCTCATATAGAGACTTTTGAGAAATTGCCAAGTGATATTAATGAGAGCCATAAGAGCATTGGTGAAGCTCTTGATGCTTAGATTGATGATGCGGAAAAAGCAATCCAGTCCCTGTGTAACGAGGTACATGCAGTTAAAGGAAAAGTAGAAGAGTTGTCCAACAAGGGAAGTTTTGGAGGCATGCCAATGGGAAGAACCAAAATAAAGTTTTAGAATTAAAATGTAAAAAAAAAAAATTTGAGGGTTGACTAATGGAAAATCGGTTTGACTAATAGAGAGGATTAATGAAAAGACTTATTAAAATTTATGAAAATTGATTGCAAAGAAAATTTTTTATAAGATGTAATTGGAAAAAAGATACAAGTTATAGACTAAGAATGTTATTATCCCTTAAAATCTCTATATGCACTAAAACACAACATTGTTGTTGCTAATTCTCCCTACTTTATTCTCAAGATTTTGTGTCTTAGACATGATATTGCCTTGAGAAACTGACACACGTCTCAAGATTCTTAATTATACATATTAATCTTTATATTATGTCCTTATTGCATGCATTCTAGAGAGATTCTCAATAAGTTTTTAGATTTAACATTATGAACTATTAAATAAGAGTAAACAGATGCCTCTCTAAAGGTTTTTTTAAATCAAGTGTTTAGATAATTTTTAAACCTTATGCAATATGTCTAAATTACATCAAGCAAGCCAATTATTATCTATATATAATATGAGAAAAATAATTAGCTACCATTAACTTTTAGTATCATGCATTTTTAAACTTTTGTTATACATAAAATTAAAGGAGGACTTGATGTTAATCGGTATGTACACTATAATGGAGATTATTTAATATCAAATTTACGCAAGATGGTAATTACGATCTTCTTAACAGCCTTTAGGCTAAATTGTATGTATCATTTTCTCTTTAATATTCAAATAATGTAAGTTTAAGCTCATATAATATAACCTTAGACTGTAATAAATTGTATATATAGTCTTAGACATCTTTATATTCATTTCGAAATTTTTAATGGTCTTATAAACCTCATTGATTAGGGCTATGCATGAGTTTTAGAAAATCCGAACTATCTCGAAAAATTGAATTGAAAATCTCCATTGACCATTTATTTTCTTCGAATAGACATATCTCGAAAATTTTTATTGGGGCATATCTGCAAATCATGAGTTCTCCAAATTAAAAATTGAACAATATATATATATATATATATAATTATAAAATTGATAATCAATACTTTTTAAGATTAGAAATCTAGAATTATGTATTACAAATAAAATTTAATACCATCTTAATAATTAATTATATCCAAACAATTTATTTTAGACGATTTACTTTTAAATGTACTTAACGTATAATATTTGACATTTTAAATACTAATTAATTGTTTGAAATAAAAAAAAAAAGGATAAGTATAAAAAAAAAAACCATGTGATTAGATGCATTTTCACTTAAAGGTTAACACCCTCTTAACTACTATCATCATTATTATATAATAAAATTTTAATATAACACTAATTTTCATTAATAAAAATATTTCATATGTGATTTATTATCAATATAATTATTTAAATACTTTTAAAAATATTATAAATTTATTTTAAAAATCATTTCTCTTTATCCTAATAAAATTAAAAATACATCTTATTTTTATTTTTTCTAAATTTATTTTAGTTAGTTGAATGATATACTATTTAGTAAATAATTTTACTGTTAATTACCCATATTATTTTAACATTTCATCATATATTTTTAATAATATTACTAAGTAGGGTACTAAAGTATAAGTAAAATTAAATTACAAACCCTTAAATATTACGAAAAATACCACAGTCCTTTAAGCGAAAAAATATCTAATTATAAGGTACTTTTTTATACTTATCCCTAAAAAAAACAAACTTATCAATTAAAATTTTATATAGTTAATTTTTAATATATGTTTAAATCATAAAATAAAATTTAAATTTACAAATAAAATTTTTATAGTAAAATGTATAATCATCTTACTTTATATATTTAAATTATAAAATTATTAAAATAAAAATATTAAAATAAAAATTAAAAAATTTATAAAAACTAGTACTATTATTAAATATAATATATTTAATATAATGTAAAAGTATATATTTCTTTATTATGAATTTGCTAACTATTAATTTTAAATATATAAACCAAAAAATTAATATAAATCTTCGAATTCTGGTTTTGTTCTGAACCATTTTTGAATCTCATTTGCTCCAAATTGCTCTAAAAATTCAGAATAATTTAGGATGGAGATTTATATTTTCGGAGTTGAGTTCAGAGAATTCATTTTTGAATTCTCCAGCTTTCGAGTCGAGTCCGAAGAATGCTATTCCAATCCGTGCACAACCCTATCCTTGATAGTGTAGTTGCAAAGCTTATTATCTATATGGTTTTAAACGATTTCATATTGGAATATTTACTGGTCTTTAATAAACATATTGAAATACAATATGTTCATAGACTTTAGGAAAATAAGCTATAACTCATCTTTATATCCCATATTTGTTTCATCTAATTTCTTAAAGTATTTCAGCATAGACCATAGATGCAATTATAAACATTTTTATAGTTTATGTATTAGTTAAATAACTAATGTCATAATCACTTATCTTTATATAATAAAAAAATACCATAACACTTTACCTAATGAATATTGTAAGTACGTTAACTATAATTATATCCTGGAATGTCAAAATCTCAATTATAGTTATAGACTCTTTATTTATAAGCATTCACAGGTGCAAATCCTATATCCAATAGCCTATAGATAAAGAACAAATTATTTTCAGTTTATTGACCTTTGATTATTCAACTCGAAGTGATTACCACTAGCTACAACTAAAAACATAACTCACTCATTTTATGATTTTATAATTCTTTAATTCTTTAATTCTTTAATTCTTTAATTACAATAATCTTTGTAGTTTTTTAAATGATCCATATTACTTTATGAAATACTTGACAATAGATACAAATTGCAACTACTTGTAATAGGATCATAAAGACATTTTATCCTAATACATTCCTGTATATGGAGGTATTTTAAATTAAGATTAATGTTTATCCACAAATACAAATGGTATCTTAATTCAAAACAATACGGAAAACCAACCCTAATCAACATTTTCCTTTTTGCATCCTTAAAGTGTGATTTGATCCATTAGTTACACCATTTTATTCTATTCATATGGTATGGTAAATTAGTTTACTATCTCATAAACTTTTAAAGAAGTGCTCAGCAAATGACTTTTATGTGTCCATGAATACAATAACTTGCTATAATTTACACTTTCTTAGTCAAAGTGCAATAACCTCAGTAAGTTTTCTAATTATTTCTCGGTCTCATCATAAAAAATCTGACTTAACAAGGTCTTTAATTGATACATTAATTGAGAAAAACAATTTATATATGAAAAACTCTCGTCATATATTATTATGAGTAGATAAGATCATTTACATTTTAAGAATGAATTCTTAATTATTATATTTATGAGTATATCTACATCGACTAGTTTCACTCTTAAAATAATTATCACATGCCTCTAGCTTTACTTACTATAAAGGTAATTTGAATGATGTCAATTATCAAACTTTTAAACTTTATACTAGAGATATGACTCAAGCTTCATGTCATAACATATAACACTTTTTCTTAATTCTGGACTTTAAAAAAATAATTTATTTTATTAATTATAGTGGTTGAATTTAATTTTTTATTCATTATTTTAGTCAAATTAAATTTTTATTCATTAAAAAATTATTTATTTTTATTTTTATTTTTATTTTTTTATTTATAATAAATAAACTTTTATTTGTACTTTATTTTAGTTAAATTGTATTTTTCTTTTCACTCTTTTAGATAAATTTAAAAATAAATTTGATATTTTTATTTTTAATAATAATAATTGTTCAATTTTATTTTATGTTAACAATATTCAGTATATTTTTCTTTTAAATTTAATATATATGAGTGAAAAAGTAGATTTTTTATATTAAAAAATAAAAAATTTAATATAAAAAGAATATTTAAGTCAATTTATTCTTCAAAATAAGACATATAAGCACTTTAATCTATAAAACCTACTACGGACACAATTTTAAAATTTTATTTAATTACAGGTTAGAACACCTAATTAGAAAAATAATTATTTGAACATAAAAATAGTAAAAGCGAAAATGTTCAGACGTTATTTATGCATTTATTTCCAAATAAAAATTAAATAGGTAATAAATAGGTTATAAAACTTTAATTCTTATTTAATTGGGTTGGATTATTTTGGATATGAAACCCAAAAACTTAGTCAATATTTTCCACTAACTGCTGATTATTTTTATTATTATTCTTTATTTTTTAGGATCATTTTTTTTATTTTTAAATTTATTTATTTTGAATTTTATCTAACCCTGTCCACTATCCTTTTTCTTCGTCCAAAAATTTCTTCGAAATTTTAATTTACTTAATATATGGAAAAATCTATTTGGCATAAATATGTGCTATAAAAATTTGACACAAATCAGTTAATGTTAAGTACAATGACTAATATATCCTTTAATATATTAATTCGAAAAGTAATTTAATAATCTAAAATTTTGGATACACTTTTAGTAAAATATTTTTATTTTCTAAATTTTTATATATAATATTGTTAAATCTTGTATGAATTTGTATTACCATAAAAATATCATGTATAAAATTAAAATTAATTTTCCTCATAGTTCCTTCCATTTTCTTTATTTTCCCCCTCAATCTATGTATAGTACTAAAAGAAATTTTTTTTTTCTTTATTGACTGGATTTTCTCTAACAAAAACAAAACAAAGTTTTAATTTTACTAGTTTATTGGTTTCGTAGCTGTGTTGTTAATCATGGCAGCAGAGCCAACAGAAAGAGAGATATCCGAAAATATTTATTATTTCATTACATAGTTAATTTAAATTCAGTGTCTATTTATATTGTTTAAAATAAAATAGCCTATTTACTAAATTATTATGTGTGTATATATATGTAGAGAGAGAGAGAACTACACACAAGAGAATAAAGAAAATCTTTTACATTTAAACTGTAAATTTAAGAATTTATTTTTAAATACTCTAAATATTTATCAGGGTATATTTGTCACTTAAAATAAATTCTATATGTTAGAACTACAATATTGCCCTTAAAAATAAATGTACAATTTCTAAATTATCTTTTTGTGCCGGCACAAATTGTGTCGTATAGCATTACTTTTAATTTAATTATAAATTTATTCTTTTTAAAAGAATTTTTAAATGAAATTTCAAATATTTTTTATGTGACACCCAATCCTACGAATACCCTTATTAGATGGCCACGACCCTGTCCCCCTTAACAAAAGTATTGATGTGGCGAAGTATCAATTCTAACTTAGAACAAACTATTCATGCACCTTCTAATCTCAAATTTAATACCTGTCATATAACACTTTCATTGTACTCTTATTAATGCATATAAATCCTTCAAACTATAAAGTTTTACACACATAACTATAACCTTAACTTAAATCCTAAAGATACAGAATATATACAACAGTCAAGCTTTGATATAAGCCACTGTCGACTTCACGGCCAAAACCTTATTCTAGTAGCGTGTTGTCGCCTTTTGTTGTGTATGGCTCATACCAGATAAAGGGACAGATGCTGGAGCAGAAATAATAAGATGTATTTGTAAATTTAAATTTACCATGGGTTATATATATATATATATAGTGTATTTATAACCCTAGAGATATTATTCTCTGAAATAATAAGAAAACATCCGCTCCGCTCCCGAGGACGTAGGCACATTGCCGAACCTCGTTAAATCTTGGTGTTCTTAATTTTTCTTGCTTGTGCGTTTTTTTATTCTTGTTTGTTTTAGCGTTATTTCTCAACAAGTGGTATCAGAGCAAGTTGAGATGGCTATGTCAGGTTCAAAATTCGAAGTGGTTAAGTTTGATGGAACTGGTAATTTCGGATTGTGGCAAACAAGGGTAAAGGATTTGTTGGCGTAGCAAGGAATTCTGAAAGCTCTGCGGCCACAGAAACCAGCAAGTATAGAGATAAAAGATTGGGAAGAATTGCAGCAGCGAGCGGCAGGAACCATACGACTATGTCTGGCGGATGAAATTATGTATCACGTAATGAATTTAAAATCCCCATTAGAAGTATGGAAGAAATTGGAGACTCAGTTTATGTCCAAATCCCTAACGAATAAATTGTATCTGAAACAGTGTCTCTATGGGCTGAAGATGCATGAGGGTTCTGATTTGGCGCAGCACGTGAATGTCTTCAATCAAATAATCACAGATTTAGCACGACTTGATGTGAGTATTGAGGATGAAGACAGAGCAATAATTCTGTTGTGTTCATTGCCTTCCTCTTATGAACACCTGGTGACTACTATTTCATATGGAAAAGAAACAATCAGAGTTGATGAGATTACTGCAGCTTTGTTGGCTCACAACCAGCGGAAGCAGAATACAGGGGAAAGCTCACATGGTGACAGTTTATATGTTAAGGGTAATCAGGATCGTGGAAGGAAGCAAGAGAAGGAGGGTTCTGGAAAATGAAATTCCAGATCAAAATCTAAGAGTAAAAAGATGATTCATTGCTACAAGTGCAAGGAGCCGGGACATATGAAGAGAGACTGTCC
>CATIWO010157463.1:0-14829 GCA_949673435.1 Macaranga tanarius | reverse complement strand
TACATGATCCTCAAGGTAAAGTTTCCTTCTGATAGTTTTTGCAGAAGCTCGGGCTGTTGATCCATAGGAACAACTTCGTGAATTTTGTCCATGAATCCAGACCAGTCACCCATGCCTACATGCAAAATATCATTGCACAGTTATTCACAGCAATATCAAATAAACCAGTGAATTCAAAGGTTGGAAGGGATCCATCAAAGCAAATCTGTAAAAACTGAAAAGAAGAGAGAACAGCACCTAAAAGGCGACTAACAAAGGGTTTAACATCAAAAACTTCAAATTCATCCATATGCTCTCCTGTTCCAATGAATATTACAGGACTCTTCGTTGCCGCAACACTGCAAACAATTCATAAAGTAGAACTCAATATCACAACAGTTAAACAAGACAAATCATTGGTGCAAATCTTAACAGCTCGCTGTTAATTAATAAAAAGTGTTACTTTCAGGTAAATGAATTTAATCACAAAATATGCAAAGGCAGTCCCAGTCCACAAGAAAAAATGAAAGCAGAAAAAGTTTACTTACTTTCAGGTAAATAAATTTCATCACAAAATATGCAAAAGGCAGTCCCAGTCCACAAGAAAAAATGAAATCAGAAAAAGTCTCAAAGTATTTCAGCCTTAGGGATATTAAACTCTGATGCTAGTAATCATTTCAGTTAAAAGAATGCAAATTTTATTTTTAATTTATAGTCAAAGCAGCAGATATATCCTATTTGACAAAAGCATTAAGATCCAATATGAAACACAAGTGCAGAAATCAAAATAATACTTACGCACTAAGAGCACCACCACCCTTTGCATGACCATCCATTTTGGTAACAATTACAGCTCCAACTGCAACACTTTGCCTAAAAGCTTGAGCTTGATCAAATGCAGCTTGACCAATACTGCTATCCATTACAAATATGACAAGATCCGGTTTCTGGATAACATAAAATTCTTTAGCATCTACGACACCTAAATCCAATTCAATAATCATGAGAGCATGAAAACCAAAATATACCGTTGCTTCAGAAACTTGACGCATTTCCTCAAAAAGAGCAACTTCCTGTTTATGCCGTCCACTAGTATCAACAATTATAAGATCACAATTCTCTTTCTTGAATCTTTCCACTCCTTCCACAGCGATCTTCACAGGATCGGATTCCATATAACTGTAGGCAAATGGCAAAACACATATAAATACCACTATAGCCTAGTCATGATTGTATAGCCTTTCTGAGTTGGGACTAGAAAATGATGAAAGTAAACACCTTCCATAGAATGGAATTTTAGCTTTCGTGGCATTTTGCTTCAGCTGATCAAAAGCACCAGCTCTGAACGTATCAGCACAAACTAAAGCAGGTTTCCAACCTTTTTTCTGATGGTAATATGCATACTTAGTACAAGTTGTTGTTTTCCCAGACCCTGAAAAAATTCACAAAATAAAAGAGCTAAGCAAACAAACGGGAGAAGCAAAAATAATCAACTATAAACTAAAACCACTAACACTAATATAATGGCATCAGCAGCCCTACTATACCAGCATCAATTAAATGGTATTCAAATAATCAATACAATCAAAAAAGGCAAAAAAGCACGAACTTGAATACCTTGTAAACCAACAAACATAACTACACTTGTCTTCCCTTTCTTTGGAGTGAAAGAGGGCTTCCCAGGATCCAACATTTTGCAAAGCTCATTAAATATTGCCTACAACAAACCAAATTTAAAAAAGATGCAAACTTTATCTTAAATTCTACAATAATAAAATTCAAACCCATGAAAATCAATCAAAAAGAAATAAACTTGAAAGTTGGGTATTGCTTGAAATTGTGAAACTTAACCTGCTGAATGATCTTGCGCTTATTATGACCAGCAGCAAGATCATCAAGATTAACAATTTTCTTGATATTAGTTTGCATATCACGAACAAGCTTGAATTGAACATCAGATTGAAGAAGAGCACGTGTGATCTCATTGAGGCAATCATTCAATGCTTTCTCATCGATTATTGTAGCATTGCTCATCTGCTGAATAGCACGGGATATACTCCCTCCTAATTGTGCTAACACCATTTTCGATTCCTTCTCACAAAATTTAGGGTTTCTGAAATTAGGGTTTCCAGTAGAAATAGGGAATTAACGATTGGGTGATGTGCAGAATTGAAAGGTGATCTCAACTCTCAAGATTGAAATTGAAGGAATCCTGTAGTGTAGGTTTCTTTTAGTAAATTTAATTGCAACCAAAAAAAATTGTAAATTAAAGAAGGGTTGGGCTTGAATTGGGCCAAATTTTGTCCAATCCTTTTTTATTTTGATTTGTCGATTTAAAACGCACAACAATGGTACCTTTAACAACTATTTATCACAATTAATTACATCACAATTAATTAATTACTCCCTCCTTCCATTCTAATTGTCATTTTAAAAAATAGAATTTATTCCATTCCAAATAACTTGTTTAGATTACCAATGAAAAATAAACTTTTTTTCCAAATTTGTTCATATCTTGATTTTAGAGTTTGATTGAAATACTAACTTTTGGTTATTCCAAAAGAGAGTAATATAGTCATATGCGCATATGATTATACCTATTAAATAGGATTTTTAATTTTTGTGACACTATCTTAAACGACAATTGAAATGAAATGGAGGGAGTACATCATGGTTCAAACTCAAAATATTATTTAAATAAAAATAATTTTTGCCAATGATTATTAACATTTAATTAAAAAAATTTAATAATTCATCAAATAATATAAATATGCACATTTGCGATAAAATTGAAATATCAACAATAGATCACTTAATCATAAATTCTTCATAATTCAATAAATACTATAAATATGTTCCATATCAGAATTGTTAAATACTAATCTTTGGGGTCTCAGAGTATGTCTCACTCGTGGGCTCTTTCATTAGGTCTTACAATGCCAATATTTGGGAATTTGGAGATGAGGTCAGCAGATTATGGATCATCTACACTACCCATCACTGGCAGTGGAGTCTACAAGAGGTGAAGTCTGAACGGGTGGAAAAAACCTACAGAGACCCTGTAACAAGCAGGAAGAAAAAGCACAGAAGCTCAAGAAGTCAATATCTATGCACTTTTTCTTTGTTGCTGACCTTTTCCTATCAACCACACTTACTTTACATTTTCTCCAATGTAAATAAAAAGTTTTCCTTGGATGGCCTCAGAAGGTAGAGAATTAATTGATCAGGTTCAGATGGGAAATTTCTGGAGCTCAGGTCCAGGTGATGGCCAGAGTTACAGGATCTCAAGAAGCAATCATGGTTCTATACTATTCTTCCACATACTGATAAGCCAAAAATGCTTCAGTTACCAAATTTTTGGTCTATGATTTGATTATTTATGTACCCTCTTCAGGTTCTTTAATTTCAGTGGACTACAAGTCAAGAAATGATGAGGCAGAGAACATTTCTCAGATTTTGCCTTCTGAAGCACTATGGAATTTCACTTATGGAGAGTTGAAAGCTGCAACCAAAAATTTCAGTGATGAGAGGTTGCTAGGAAGAGGAATTTTTGGAAAATTTTACAAGGGTTTGGTAGATGAGAAAGGGTGGTGTATATCAAAGAACAGAAGCTCAAAAATGCTAGTTGCCATCCAAAGGTTGAATTCCAGTAGCTTTCAAGGATGTGAAGACTGGCAGGTTGACCCCAAAATTTAACAAAATTCTAAATGAATTCTGATTTTTTTTAAGCTTATTATTTAGTGTTTTAGATTATATAATGCAGTCAGAGGTGAAGTTTTTAGGAGATCTTTCTCATCCCAATCTTGTCAAGCTGTTAGGATACTGTCGAGAAGACAAGGTTCTATTCCTTGTATATGAATACACACAAAGAGGCAGCCTCAAAAATCATCTATTTGGAAGTAAGACAAACGTATATTTTTACATTTATGATTAAATTGCACACAATTTGCAAGTGAATGAATGGTCTAGCTGTCATTTCTCTCCTCAGGTGTAACCTGATTTATAATAGAAAGAGGTTGCAGTCACCGTGGAATTAATTTCCAACCCATTTATAGTAGGAGGACTATTTTTATTTTATAGTCCATTAGTATTTGATCATTTGACTTTTCTATTAATTAAAAAAATTAAACAAAATTCAATATTGCATTGTGTTTGCTTCTGAATTTATTATTTTCGTTAACTTGTAGGATCGTCAGGTGTTGACAGACTTCCATGGGATGTACGACTTAAGATAGCTACGGGAGGAGCTCAAGGCTTGGCATTCTTGCATGGATTAGAGAAGCAAATAATTTACAGAGATTTCAGGGCTTCATATATACTAATTGATCAGGTAAAATTTTTATGCTTCAAAGCTGTTTTTTTTCTTTTAATTATATTGGGAGCAGGATCAGGCTTGCATTCAAATCTGAGTTAGACCAATAAATTAAGTGCAAGCTAGCTCCAAATGTTATATTTTGTGCTATATTCACTAAAATAGTAAGAAAATATGTAAGATTTGAGTTTAGACTATGATGTATGCCACGTTAAATTAGTTGAAAAACTTTTGCCGTCTTTATGATCATGTCCGAGTTAAACTGAATTAGTTAAAATTCACTGTATTTTGAATACCAATAATTTATACCAAAAATTATAAGAAAATATCATTAAATTAATGTTCGCAAGACTTAATCTCCCATTCTGACTTGTGATCTTACATTTAGTCCTACAATGCCAAAATTTCGGAATTTGGGTTAGCAAAAATGAGGTCAACAGATTGTGAATCATACACGACAGCATCGACTAGTGGTGAATATGGCTATGCAGCTCCTGAGTACATTGCCACAGGTAAACAATTAATCATTTGTGATTCAACTACTCTAAATGGAGGCTGGCATATGATGATTACTGATTAATTTAGGCCATCTATCTCCGAAGAGCGATGTGTATGGTTTTGGTGTGGTGCTGCTAGAGATCATAACTGGGTTACATGTTGTTGATCCTAAGCGGCCAATGGGGCAAGAAAATTTTGTGAACTGGATCAAATCATATTTATGTGATGGAAGAATGTTGAAGAACATAATGGATCCTTGGCTGGAAGGAAAATATCCTCCCAAGGCTGCATTTCGAACAGCACAACTTGCTTTAAATTGCATTGCAAGTGATCCCCAGAAACGGCCAGCAATGAAACAAGTTGTGGAGACATTGGCATTGATTCAGGCCATCAAAGGAAAACCAAACAAGACTACTAGAGTTCGCTCAACTCACCCTACCACCAAGTGAAATGATCCTTTTCAGGGTAACATTTACTACAGTTGATGCTAGTGATATTAGCACGCCTCTACATAATTGCCATAGTATTGCGGGTGTATCAAATTGATCTGTCTCGTGCGTGTGCATGTGTTCTGCTTGCGAAAAAACAATTGCTACTAGTATCAAGCACATAAGTATTTTTTTTTTTTGCCTATAAGAGTATGTGAATGAGCATCAGTTGTAGTTTTATGCAAAATTAGAAATGAAATCATTGCTGAGCATTGGAGACAGATCATGCCATAGTTCTCCTACCTTTCCCTTGCATACCGGAAGATGTAAAGATATGATTATTATTCATCTAACCTTCTACCTAATCAGGAGCCAACTGTAGGATAAGCAACATGTGATTTTGGTGTGATTTTATTATTAAATTTAATTTAATATTTCATTCTTTTCAATTCGATAGGCTACTCAAAATGAGAAGCGATTTATCGAAAATTGAGTAGTCAAATTATAAAAATTTCGCTCAATGTATCAAAAAGAGGTGATTTAATAAGGCAAAATATTGAACTAATCGGATGTTTCAGCCTGACAAGTTTATTTGTATATAAATTTTTTTTATCTGGATTACATATTTAAACTTTCACACTTCATAGTAACCGACAGTAATGTTACTAGTGATTTTATTACAAACTAGGAGCTTGGCTCCTCCTAGGTCCCAACTCTCATGGGCTATATAAATTCTTTTTTTATTCATTAAAGAATATTATAAATTTCTGATTCAAAATAAAAAAAAATATTATAAATTTGATTTTTTTCTTTTTGTTTTTTAATTATTCAACTACTAGCTCCTCATCTATGATAAAAAAAAAAAAAAAAATATACTAGCTCCTCATCCCAACACCAATAATAGAAATAATAAAAAAAATCCCACATCAATGTATTTTTTTATTAGCATTAGTTGATTCATGTAGGTTGGTTAGAAAAAAAACAGCAAATACTTTCCCAACAAAAAAACAAAACAAAATTTTTTAAAAAAGAAATGTTTTTGGTGGATAAAATAGAAAACTTTTCTTGGTACTGTATAAAAATTATTATTAATATTATTATTATACAATAATAAGAAGCCAAGAATAGGAACATAGAAGAGGAGATAATGGCAGTGGCAGTTGCAGCCATGGCAGCAAACAGAGCTCCAAAGCTCTGCTACACATACTCCGCACATCACCAGCTATTATTGAGACCCACAAAGAAGAAGCTAATGGGTTCTCCAAAATTCATCTTCAACACCCAAAATCTATCAAATTCAAACCTCAAGCTAAAAGAACCTTCTCCTTCTCCTATCCATGCCTCTAATTCTCCAGTAGATGAAGAAACTCCCACCATTAGTGACACCACAACCCCTATCTCTCAGGTCACTCAGTACTCTCTTATTCTTTATAAAAATTAATTGGGTAGCAGGAACTAGCATAATAGTTCTTGATTCTTTTCTTTGAGCAAGAAACTGAGGTCATTTTCTTGGGAATTCTTTTATATAGAATTGGCTGCATAAAAAGGTCATTTCTTGATATAGTTTTGTTTTGTGTTATGTGAACAGGAGGACTGGAGCTATTTGTGGAAATTAGGAGCAGGTTCTGTTGCTGGTGCAGCTATAATAAAGTATGGAAGCATTCTTTTTCCTGAGATTACAAGACCCAACATCTTGCAGGCTCTTATTATGGTCCTAACTCCTGTAATCTTTGCCGTTTTGCTCTTGATTAAGCAAAGTCGAAGATCATCCAAGTGATGATTTTGAGTTCTCAGTTGAATCTTTTTATGTGTTTGCAAGAGAAGTGTACCTGTAAAATTTAGTTCTTTGTGATTATTTTGTGTTAATACCCATCCATGAAGGGAAAATGTACTTTTGGAAAGATGTTGAAACAAGTAATTTATTAAGAGGAAACCAGTTGATCGGAGACTTTATTTTAGTGTTAGCTCTGTTCTTTTAGAAGAAGACAAAAATTTAGTAAAGTTGATCCACCCAGTAATTATGCCAATTTCAAGAACTTAAAAACTGTTTTACGCAAGAAACATCACTTCACAGAATGGCATTGTTTGGGGTTCACTGATGATTTTCTTCTAACTTTAGAGGGTTGCCAAAATGACTCCACTGAAAAATATTTGGAGTATGCAGACTGCAATGAGGCTTTAATGCAAGCCGACTGTTGAGTAACAACTTCATGACCTCAAAAGATCATGGATTCATGGGTTGATTTTAAACCACCACAAGGGTGAAATTCCTCATTTGTCCCAAAAAAAAATAAAAAAAAGAGTTTAACGTCTGGCAAAGTTTCAGATTTGAGCATGTATTTGTCATGTTCTAACCATCTTCAAGGAGTAAGGCACGCAAGCATTACATATACCTAATAAAAATGACTCTGCCAGCAAAAGAAACTCAGGCTTAAATGCTTGCTGCTTATGATGCTTGCTAACTTAGGTAAACATGAGAGAAATTCAGGTGTACTCTAGTTGAAATAATGCTTGCATTTACTCGCTGTAGCTGCTTACAGACTAATAAGCGCAAAGAGATTATTTTATGATAGTTTAGCATATGTAAATTTACAAGAGAGGTAAAAAATGAAAGAATCTCCACTAGGATGCCACTGAATTTTCTTCAGCAAAATGCTGAGGAACATCAATCAAAGGCCCTTAGGACCATGTCTTGAGGGGAACAAAAATCTAATGGTTAATCTGAAACACAGAGATTGGTAGTGTTGTCTTCAGATGTCACAAAAGCACCTAGTGAAGACTTCAAACTTAGAGGTTGTCTTTGAACCACTTCATAGCACCATTTGCAACAGACCTGTCAATATGATAATCTACTCGGTTAATTCATGTAAATTTATATATGATGTCAGAAATAAATGCAAAGGGTTCGCTAACATTGGAGAGGGAATATCATCAAAAGAGTGCAATCAACAAAGTCAAATGGCAAACAATAGAATTTGGGATAAGAAACTAATATACCCAGCAAAATCTTTTACTTTCTTCCACAGGTCATTTTCATCCCCTGATTCCTCAGTTTTCTCCTCAACAGTTTCTGCTACGGGGGTTTCCTTGCTTCCACCTACAGAAGCTAAACATAATGGTCATTTCACATATTTTTAGCTATTCAAAATATTTATCAAAATTGTAAATTAATGAAAAATGAAAAATCATCTGCACATGATTAAAATGAAAAATCATCCGCAAATGAAAACAGCTGCTTACTTGCTGATTGAGTTTTTGTGCGAGTTCGTGATCGAGGGCTAGTGGTATTACTCAGAGAAGCAAGTTCTTCAAGTAATCCACGCTCCTTGGCACTGTAAATGCGAGCAGAAACTTTGGAGATAAGCTTGAGAATTTAAGAAATTATTTCTGATTCCAAAACAAGACCATATGAACGTGCCAAAAAGTTTAGTCAAGGGGAAATAACCTATTATGACAAGGCCACAAACAATTAAGTACTTTTCCAAGTTTTGAGATTGGCAGTACTAGGAATCAAAACAAAAGAACATCATCCTATGTTAACAGAACAGAGAAATCAGACACTAATCACCTATACTCCTATCTGCATCTAGCTTGTAACAAGAATCATTGTTAAAACAACCAGAGAAACTAAATCAATTTTAACTGCAAAATAAATCAGAGAGGGAGGTTGGGATGAAGAAGAAACTTCTGAAGCCACAAAACATAACCAAAGGTCTAGCCAACTTGAGGGCTCTTGTAATTTATTGCACAAAAGACACCGGAAATCTAGAAGAACAATGCACAATGCAAATGACAAAACTACAGAGGGAGTAGTATACAATCATCAAATGGAAGAGACAATTAATAAACCATCACAATGAGCTTAAAAACAATAACTATAAGATATGAAGAAAATAAATGCATACCTTGTTCGAGTTGGAATAGTAACTTTAATTGTAAATAAGTGATCACCGCGTATAGATGGTTTATTCAGTTTAGGTGCACCTTTCCTTGCCAAAACTAGCACATCTCCGGGCTGGGTACCTGCTGAAATCTGAAGCTCACTCATTCCTTCAACTGTCTTTACCTGTTTTGAATGCCAAAATATCAATTCGGTCACAAGTCAAGTATTAAAAATTAAGTATGAAACAGATTAGATTCTGTGGCCTTTATTGCTGCGAATGCACCTTTCTATGAGAAGAATGTTGTCTAGTTAATACAAGATCTTTCTGAAAAATGTTTTTGCTTTCCCTATTTAAGTCATTTCAGCTAATAGTGGACTGATCACTCCCTCTCACTCCCCCTTACAGAATTGGCAAGGTGCAAAGGAGAGATATATTCAATTGAATCAGCAAGTCACTACAGCACCAAATTTCATTTTTGAAGATTACACATGGAAGTAGATTTGGCTATCAGAGCTACACTCCTGATATATTTATGAATTACTTGAATAGCCTATTTCCTTTTCTTGTCCATATCTCTTCTGCAAGAAAGAGAAAAGTGCTTTGAGTTCACACCTTACCCCACTAAGCTTAACAGCTATATTAGATTCAAAGTGAAAAGAACTGCAGTTATTCGAAGGAATATATTTGAGTGCCAAACTTTCACCTATCCATTCATACTGTCTTCAACAAAGTTCAGTATGTGACAACAAGGTTGATCCAACACTACATTAAGGAGTTCTATTTTCAATTTTCTCTAAACCAAGTCTATCACAGCAGAAACATCTTTAACATTCAAGCTTAAATAGTTGTGTCATCTGCTTTCATTCTGTTAGGAGAATGAACTTTCACATACAAACATTGACCCAGTTCACAAAAGCTTATGCTTTTTGGACTAGCAACAAGATAACATTATTTCACAATCATCCTGATGGATGTCTTGGTTTCAAATTTTAATACCCCTTATTGGCCCTCTGTCTCTATTTGGGATAAAATTATGTTTCAACTTCCACATGCAAGCGAACCTAACATGTAAAGGGAAATGGTAACAGTATAAAAGCTTGGCTCACATTGTTGACCTTCTCACTTTTAATCAGGAAACACAAATAACCAAAATTAACTTGAATCATTAAAAAATGACCTTGACTTTTGCCCCAAGAATTGCATCAAGATAACTGATAGATATTGTTGAGTTGAGATTTATGCCATCTCTTTGGATTCCACTTATGTCCTCAACATCAAGATACACAAAAAGATCTCCGGCAGGACCACTGCAGAAACCAGAATTAATTAGTGATTCAGAAACATGTAAAATGGCAAGAAATCTGCTTAAGATTTACATGCAGCAAAAGTTACAAAACTTTTTAAACTTTAAGTGCTCCAGTTACATATGCAATCATTGACTGAGTATTATCAGAGGGAGATCATAAGTCTCTTTCAGGGATTGAGTGCTCAAAAACAACAATAAAAACAGTAATGTAGTTCAAGAAAATAAGCAAAAGTGGAGTAGTGTAGGAACTGTCAAAAGAAATGTGGAAGATGGCAAGCAGTTGGAATTGTGCTCCCATGACAGGAATGATCTATCAAATAAGTGGATTTAAAGAATCAAGAAGCTTTTGGTATCTGCATAATCAGTTTCGGCATCTATATTGCACTCATGTGGTAAAATTGCACCTAAGATTTAGGGAGGAGCATATTTCATCATCAGAAACATGAGAAAGCTTTCATTTCCTTTATTTTCAAAGATGTGGGAAAATCAAATAATTCAGTATTTCTTCTATGCAAACAAATGATGGTTTGTAAAGTTCCAATACCAGCCCTATGTGAGAAGGCACCAGTCCTTTCTGAAAGATCAGTTATCGTGGCTCATGGGGAACATGGATAACACTGAAAGGGACAATTACAATTCCTCTAACAATTTACCACATAATCGATGAAAACTTCAAGATATAAAAAGAAATGCTCATCAGCATACCCTCTAGGTCCAGCATCCCCTTCTCCAGCCACTCTAAGTATACTGCCTTTGCTAACTCCAGGAGGAACTTTGACTTTGATATTTTTCCTAACACGAATTCGCCCTCCACCGGAGCATTTTCGACAATATTCAGAAATCACTTCACCTTCCCCACCACAAGTGGGACAAATGGAAACCTAACATATATAAAAAGACAGAGATTAAGAAACAAATTATAGGAAATCTCTCGTGTCAAAATTCATGACCACAGGACAAGCAAACAAAAGAAAATAAAAAAATTTTAAATACATGAACTCATCAATCTGTGTTCCATTTCCAGTCTTTACAAAGCCTGATAACTGTTATTCAATAAGTAAAAGTTCCTTTGAATTGCATGACTGTCACAATGATGATGTATTTGGTTGGAATGCAAAAATATCATTTGCCATCACAGTTATTACAGCATAAATTTTGTCCTTGGTTTCTCTTTGGTGCTCTACTAACTGTTTCATCAGATGAATTTTTGTGGCCAATATGCAAAGGGATTGCAAATCGTCATTAATTTAGTTTCTTTTTAGACTGTTTTCATTTGTTCATGAATGATTTCTTATCTTGTTTACAAAAAGAATATAAAATCTTCCCATCAGACTTCTATTGTCTGTTACCTCATGTGACCAATGGATTTTTAATGCAGTTCATTCTGAATAACTCTCAATTCTTCTAATCAAAAAATATAACTGCTCATAATGCACCAGTTATATGCACATTGCTACACCAACTTATTCAAACTGTCCTTGTTGTGACCATATTACAAATGGATGCATTTTATGTATGTCTTGTCTAATCACTCAATAGCTCTACTTTTCATGCTTTTCTTTGATATAGCTCATCAAACTTCTTATGAACTCATACAAGCAATCACATAGCCAACATTATTTTCAACAAGCCAGAATATTAGATTTTGACTTGAACAGCGGTGGTGTCAAGAAAGCTCCAGTTTAAGAAAATGTGACGAAGTCTTATAATATAAATTTCTAGTCTAAAAACATCATGAATAGGGAAGAGAGTGAGGTAACCTTAATACCTGCGAGAACATGCCAAAGGGTGTCTGTTCAGTTCTCATCACTTGACCCCTGCCACCACAAGTTGAGCATACCCTCATCTTGGATCCTATCTTTGCTCCAGTACCAGCACAAACTTCACAAGTTTCCAAATGAGAAAGGTCAAATTCTTTCTCAGCTCCAAATATAGCCTCCGAAAATTCCAAAGTGATGTCATAACTGCAACACAATTAAACAGCAAGTCAAGTGCATTCTTAACATACTGTAAAACTTGATGTTCCAAAATGTCAAGACAAACATTGATCAGGAAAACTCAACTCACCGTAAGTCTTCACCCTTAGTAACGGTACTACGACGGCGTGTCCCAAATCCAGTTTCCACACCAGCAAAACCACCCATGCTTGACCCAAAAAATGTCTCAAACAGATCAAAAGGATTGGTCTGCGGAAGAAGAAGAAATTTGGTAAGTCTTATTTGATTTTATAGACACGCAGATAGCAGTCTGTGCCACCTCAATCAGTTATACAGTCAAAAAAAATTGTGGTTGTACCATCTACAGATAGACACTACTTTCCTCTCCCTCTCTCTATCATATTTGAGTTCAACAGTGATTTAGAAAACTGCTTTTTGATTTACACAATAGGGGAAACCTTCACTTTTATTATATCCAAATCTCATTCCTCTCATCAAGAAGATTGATACTTTCGACTTCATCAAGAACAAGATCTCACAATAAAAAATTTGAATTGCAAAAAGCCCTTGGGCATATGCAGCATAAGCATACTGCATATCAAAGCGTAAAGACTAAAAAAAGGCATAAAGTACTCTTAACTACATACACCTAATGAAATATTACAGAGAAGATGCAGTACCGTATAAGCACTGGATGCTCCCCCTACTGTACTCTTAACTCCAGCTTCACCATACCGGTCGTACATAGCCCTCTTGTTATCATCTGATAGTACCTGACAGTGTTGTATTTCAGAATTCAAAATACAATATGAGCAATGCAACATATGAAACTGAATAATGTAGTTCACATAAGCAAACACTGTGGAAAAGAAAATAATAAGAACCAACAGGAGAAGGAAATGAAATACAGGCCAGGGTGAATTTGTGCAAACTGGACTGATCATGGACAGGGGTGCTGTTCAAATAGATTGCCAACCCTTAAGTTAGGAGGCCACAGATGTAGTCAAGTAACCCTTCAGATTGCTACCCAAAAGAAGTTATGAGAAATGTGGACTAAGATCATGAAATAGTCCATGGAAGATAACAGACAAGGAACAGCTGTCTCCAAATATATGGAATACAGAGTAGACATTATAACAAGTAAAAGTACAATCAATTGGGCGATGCTACTAGAGTACTACCATCACAAAATTTTGAGTTATAAAGAAGTTCAAAAGCACATAGTGAGCATAAAATTGTAATGCACACCTCATAAGCAGCGCTAATCTCCTTGAACTTTTCAGTTGCTCCAGGCTCCTTGTTAACATCTGGGTGATACTGGAATCACAATAAAACCTAAAAACTTAGCATTCTAGAGAGAATAAAACCAGAAACATACAACACAATTAAAGCACAAATCCATATCAAGAAGCATACAAGATCAATAAAGACATTGCATAAGACGACCAACAAGACACACACCCACTCCAATTCAAAGAAAAAAATTATTACTAACTTCTTTTTCTACACACCCACGTAAAATCCCGCTATAATATAAATTTCCCAGCAACCAAATAGCCAAAAAGAAACGAACTTTTCAGTTGAATAAAGAAAGAAACAAACAAAAAAGCAGAAAAGAACACAGAAGAAAAAAAAAAAGAATAAAGAAAAGGGAAAAGCACCTGACGAGCCAACCTTCGATAAGCGGCTTTAATTTCTTTAACAGAAGCAGATTTTGGAACCCCAAGAGTAGCATAATAATCGCCAGAAGCATTAATGTGAGGTCCATAACGATTACTGGAATTAAAAGAAGCAGCCTTGGACCTGAACTTGTGAGAAGTGACAGCAGTTAAAGATAAAGAAGAGAACTTCTTGCGGGACAAGAGGTGGTGGGACCCACCTGTAAAGAACGAAGAAGAGGAAGATAATGAAGTCGAAGAAGAAGAAGATGGGGTACAAGAAGAGGAAGAAGATGAAGAAAGAAGAGAGAACGTAGTGGGTGTGGCAGTGGCTGTGGGTGCCATTGAAGTGAAAAAGATTGGATTTTATTTGGTTAATAAGTGAAGTGGGTGATGTTGTTTTTGATCATTTTGTGTAATTGTGGATGGGTTCTTTCTTTAACTGCTAAAACAGAATGTGGGAGCCAAGAGAGGCACACACGTACAGAGAAAAGGTTGGGTTTTTTTTGCTAAAGGCTGGAGAAGAGAAGAGAAGGGAAGACAGGAGAAAAGATTGTGTTTGTGCAGCACGTGCTAATTTCTCAACCTTTACTTTTTCTTCCATTTCCTTTTTTTTTTTTTTTTAAATTCTAAAAATTAAAAAATGAAAAAAAATATGTAAAAAAATATAATTAATAATAATTGATTGTGTTAATTAATTTTTCATCATTTTCCATTTTTTTATTTTTGTTAAAAATAAATATTATAAATAAAAATTTTATTTATTAAATAAGTTTTTTTGAATAAATATTAATTAAGACTCCATTTATTTGCGAAAAATATTATGT
>CATIWO010157435.1:0-11957 GCA_949673435.1 Macaranga tanarius | reverse complement strand
ATTTTTGAAGTGCCAAAGCATTGACAGCAGAAGTAAGAATGTTATTACAAGAAGCATCTTGTATAAAATTTGTTTTTATAATAAGCAATGCATTTTCATTTATGAGTGTTTTACACTTGGACAATGGACAAGTGACAAGTACTCGAGGCGGTTATAATTTCTCATTCTTATCACTTATCTATTGATAAGATGTAATACACCCGGAATAGACAATTATTTTCCAAAATGAAATTTCTAGCAATTTGTCAAACAGTACATACCATTTCCGAGGATAGCTCTCAAATGGTGTTATTTAAGCTATCTTCCCAATGCCATCCAAATTGTGTTTGTATTTGCCATAGTTTAGGTGTGCATACGACTCCTTGAGCAAAAATCATCATCTTAGGGCATTCTTTGACAATCACCAAAGATGGAAAGTTGAAGGCATGATTACTTGAGCTGAAGCTTGTGAGGCAAGGTAAACACTGAAGCTCCAAATAATTTAACCGGCTGAAACGAATCTCATTTACAACTCCATCTCCCTCACTTGCTACTATTTCTTTTATATTTCAGAGTCCTTAGGAATAGACTTCTGGCTGTTGAGGAAGTAATCAGATTTAACATTCCATCACATTTTGATACTATCAAAATTGACAGATTTTGAAATGACACAGGGGAAGTGACTAAGAGTTTCAATCTGCTGCACTCTGATACTTGCAAAGTCCCCAGATATGCAAAAACTGGGATTGGTGGGGAGGCTTCCTCTGCAATATGCTTGAGCATTGATAACTTAGACAGCTCAAGTATTTTTAACTGTGCCAGTGATCCAGAATATTCTTCCTCACCAGTGGTCAGTTCATGCAGGACTATTTCTTCAGATAAAGAATCACTCAATACAAGCTTCTCAAGATTAGGTAACTTTTGCAGCAAATCCGATGGTAAAACTGCACATTTAACAGGAAAGCCTACAACCTCAATAACTTTGAGGTTGTAAAATAACTCCGGTTGAAATCTGTCAAGACATATCTCCTTCAGGATACTCCATTCCACCTTCAATACTTCTAACCTTTGGATTACAGCCTAAGAAACCAAAAATAGCATTAAGGAATGAAAAAAGGAGTCCCTGTATGCACCATTAAGAAAAGGGGATCTAAATTGAGGATTAGATCACAAAACAATTAGCTTCCTCCCACAATTTATTCAAGTCAACAACTTGGAATAAACATGAATCATAACAAATTGCGACACATAAACATGAAGAAATAATTGTAATGTGTGTGACATTTCATGTCGACCATTGAAAACAAGAATAATATGAACATAAAAACATAATTCAAAATTATCCATGATGACTATATATTAGATTGGCATAAACTTGCCTTGCCATTGAAAATGGGAGCTAGATGAAGATTTGAGCAGTCCTTGTAAAGTTCTCTGTTTCCTTAAAAAATAACAACTGAATCATTTTCAGCTGAAAGTGAGGGAACAAATATCTCCATCTTTAGACAGTCAACTACATCAATTCTCTTCAAGGAAAGACATTTTAAAACATTAACTCCTGAGTAAAAACATGCTAAATTAGGCAAATTCTCAAGGATAATGGAGTGCAAGGAAGAGAACATGGCCTCATCCTCCACTATCTCGCTTTCTCCATCTTCATTCATGAGTTCTTCCAACAAAGTACATCCTTTTATTTCTACGTGATGGAGTTTCCAAGACTCAAAGCCATGGGAACAGTAAATATATTTTCCAAACTGCCGCAATTATGAATTTTCAACAGTTTTAGGCTTCTAAAACACTAAAATCTTCTAGGATTCTTGTTCCATATATGCTTCAACTGTGGCAGATCAACCAAGTGCAATTCATGAAACTGCCGCATCAGCCCAACATACCACTTGTCCCCATTCAGCCCTTCAAAATCAAGAACTAATTCTAACAAATCACAATTTTCTACAATCAGCACCTTCAAGCTGTTCAAGTAGTACAACTGATCAGATGATATCGCTTTTGTTGTAAATGCACACTCGTCCATTACCAGCTCCTATAAATTTCCCAAGAAATTGAATGGAATTTGGCTATTCCATTTTTCATACAGCCAGGAAAAATTAGAGAGATTCAGTTTCAGGAGGCCATCAAATCCAGACTGCAAAATCAAAATAGAGAGAATCAGTTGAGCACAACTGAAATTACTCAAACTGGAATCCAAACAAACATGCTAGCAAGCAAAGTGAATTGTAACATACCATTTACCTATATAATTAGTGCGAGATCATGTTATAAAATACTCGATTTCACACAATTACAGATGAGTGTCCAGTATCTTACTCTTATAAATCTCAAACTTCTACTAGTGCAATTGTGAAATAGCCCTACTTTGATTTACCCTTTCCCTTGCCCTTCCTTGATTCTAGCATGGCTTGCATGTGAGCAGCTGCAGCAGCTTTGGCTTCTTCTCTCCTCTTCTTATCCCCCTCTTTTGCAGCAGCAAGCTTCCTTTGCTTCTTCAGCTCCCTAAAAGCAATTTCAGCACCACACGAACCGATTATATAGGTGAAAAGAAAGAGAACATAATTGAGAGACTACTCAAAAGAAAAATGGAGATGTGATATGTGCTTGCTTACTCAAGCCTAGCCCTCTCCTCTGAAACACTATATATGCTAGAGCCTTTATGTGGCTTGCAGGCTACTAACTCCACCTCAAAAATAAGTGTTGCACTGCATCAAATAAACACACTGATCAACAGAGATGTATATACAGTCTTCTGTTGCCCAGGCAAACTGCCTAACAGACTCTTGTTAGTACTATCAAGAGCCTTTGACGCACTTGTAAAATGACTATTTCTAAATTGAACCAATGCACATGGAAATCATACTTCAACTTAACTGACGATCTTAAATTTTACTTCTGGTTCCCAAGTAGGCTACCAACAGCATAATATAACAAGTGTTTCTAGACAAAAGAAACTTGAAGTACACAAAGCATAATAGGGCATTGCTGTGGGGGAATATCTGGTGGGGACACAGCACTGCCACAAGCATATTCTGGTTTGCAAGTGATCTTTGCAACCTCCCCAACCTGGTATAAACAGGCAACATTTATTACAAAGATGTAATGAAAAGCTTATCAAGCTAAATAATTGCATCAAGTAAGTAAATTTTGACCTTCACGGTTCTCCAAGCAATGTCCCATGCCTGGATTACAGAGCCCTTCCCGACTTCAAATGAGAAAACAGTATTATCCTCATGTGTAGTGTAAAAAACTTCACCACTTTCAGCAAGTGTACCCTCATAATGAACTGCTCAAAAGAAGAATGCATATGTTAATCAAGATTCTTCTTAAGGACACTTCTGGCTGCTTTTATTGGAACAAGGAAAATAAATAAGAGTAAATCAAATTAACTTAAAAAATCAATGCATTTTTAGAACCAATTAGAGTTCCACATTAACACAAAGGATTTAATTATATCATATTAGTCATTGGTGATCAAGAAGAAATACCATCAACAACAGGAAGATCCTCTGAAGGACCAATTGCATCAGCTTTTGCTTGCTTTAAAAGTGTCTTAATGACACCTCCAACCCCAGATATATCAATTGCATCACCCATGGTTCATAAACTATTATAAGCCCGATAAGTTAAAAGTAACATCAGATCATTTAAAACCGAAATAACAGTTTGGAGAACAAATAAGCACCGCACACTCGTGCTTTCAACAAAAATGACAACATTCATCATTGAGTTATCTGCAACAACAGCACTACCACACACATCGTGAACTTCACCAGGGAAGATTTTTAAGAAAATTCACATCTGAAAGTTGATTTTTTTCCCATTCACTTTAATCTCTGAAGAAAATATTGTGCAATGTGCATTCTAAACTAGGCCCTTTTTTAACCATTCAAGAACTAGCATCTATATCCAAATTTCAAAAAAAAAAATTTAGGGTTTTCTTTTGCACATTCAAAGATCAATACTTCAACTCCACATCTCTACATTTAAACAAAGCAAAACCAATCAAATTCAAATAGCAAACAAATTCAAACTAAAAATTATGAGATAAAAATGTGAACTTTGCAGGATAATTTTTAATTTTATTGAGAAACTTTTCAGGATTCAAGAAGAGAGCGCAGAGAATCAGAGACGAAACTGGGAATTGAGAAACAAAATATGGGAGAAAATTGGTGGCCGTAGCCCGTAGGCTTCTGGTGATTGATCCCGCTGGAGAGCAAAGCCAACATTTTCTATTGCGATAGCATACGAGGACAAGCTTAGCTTCTCCTTCAACCTTCAAAATATTTTCATGAAAATTAGCTCAACCAAACTTTAATATTTATGAATTGATTCAATTATAGTTCAAAGAAAAATTGATATATATATATATATATATATATATATATTTAGGAAGGGTTATCTAATTGTATAATTTTTTTTACTCATAATAATTAGAGTACATATCACATTTTTAGAATTATATAATATCTATCTTGTAGTAAATATTATTATAATTTATTTTTGATTCAATTAATTTATTTTTTATCGAATTATTATTTAAGTTGAAGTTAAAAATGGATACAATAAAATTGATTTTAATCAGTTCCGTAGTTCCTTCCACATGTTAGAAGTAACGTAGGAAGCAATACCATTTTTTTCTTGAGAAATTTTTAAAACTATTTGGACCAATATTTAAAAATGATAACGCTCACCCAATTTATAAGCCCATAACCAAAATTAATTAATTAATTACACAGGTGGTTATCTGTAAAAAAAAAAGAACTAACAGAAGAAGAGATAAGGTGTTAGGGGTTTTGAATTTCAAAAATAAGAAACGTGAAGTAGTGGGAAGAGAGCAGTTTCTGAAAAAGGGAAGTTACCAACTCCATGGATTAAAGGACTCTTTTTCCTGCAGAACAACGACACATAGCCAAATCCAAACCAAACCAGACAACAACAAATCAACTTTGCAGAATTCCGAATTAACTTTTTAATTTAGATTTCGTTGTAATTTTCATTATCCTATTTTATTTTCTGCAATCAAACTTTGTTCGTAGTTAAATCTTCTCTTTATTTCCAATGGAGTCCTTTAATTTCCTTTCAGATCTCATAGTTTCCTATTGTTGTTTTCTTTAAATTCTCAATTTTTATTCTTTGTTTTTGGTACCATCAGTATTAAACACAAATACTAATCAATTTAAAGTTGGTTTAGGTCCCTTAACCTACATTAAAATCTCTGATAGAAGTCAGATCCCAAGGTTGGTGTATCTCACACACCTGGCACACTCTAAAATTTACTTTACTTGCAATGGCCAAAGATGCAATATAATTTTTTGGCACGCTCGGTGGGACACTGCTGAAATGCCAAGACCAAGAAGTTTTATGAAAAAAGACAGTACCGGGTCTCAGGATTAGGAGAGGTTCCTACTGCAGTAAGGCCAGAAGATCTAGTTCCCTACTTGGTAGAGAATTTTGAAAAGCACATTCAAGATCAAGTTACAGAAAGTGCCCAAATCTCAACAGTTCCTGTCGTTGGGAAAGAAATTGAAATAGAGGTTTCTGACATTTTTAAAAAGATTCTTGAAGATTTCCTTCAAAAACAAAAGGAGGCACAATGTAAGATGGTGGAGATGCATTCTAAATTCATGAAGTCACAAAAAGAAACACATTATAAACTCCTAGAATCTATGATAAAGACTCTAGAAGGAAGTTAGAAAGTGTTTTCTCACAAATTGGATCACCATCTACAATAAACTGCTAACGGATTCAACAGAGCTCTAAAGGTGCAAACATTCAGACTCCCTCTAAGGCTAACAAACAGCCTGAAGAAATTAGGGGCAATCTTTTAGATCGCAAGAGGCAGGTGACTCTCACCGCCCAGTCCATATCAATCTAGAAGAGAGAGAAAAATATACACCTCTACATGAAAGGGAGAAAATTCCTGCAACACCTAAGGAAAACTCGGGGGGCATGGCAGTAGGAGAGACTAGAGGGATCCCACAGTTCCCCCAACACTACGCTCTCAGAAACTAAGCCCCAATAGACATGCAAGCCGTGAGAAATATGGTGCAAGACATAATTAATAAGGGAATTTTAAAATTCTCTAAGAAGAAAGAGACCATGTTGGTAGATGAAAATCCCTTCCCTCTAGTGGCTAATGTGAGCACTGTAGTCTTTGATCTCCGTTCACTTATCAACCAAAGGAGGAGGATTCGTGAGGAGATGGAAAGGAGACCTAAAACATTGTTCAGAAATGTGTAGGTCAGAAAGCTAGAAATGGGAGAGGGATCATCAAATACAGGAGCCAAGAGAGCTTTGCCACTAACAGAGAAGGGGATCCAAAAGAGAGCTCTGAGATTTGTGGTTCCCCTAAAGGTGCCCCCAGGGAATCAGTGGTACAAAGTCCAACATAAGAGGTTCCCTCATTCTCTTACCATAATGCAAAAAAGGAAACTCCAAAGATAGGGAGCCTTAAATAGGAGAATGAAGGAAATAGAGAGCTCCCCATAGATAATCCAAATTGAGGAGAAAGGCTATTGATGATGAAGATGAAGAGGTAATATTTGAAATGGATCCGGATGACTATGAAGATCTAGATGGAGGATCTTAAAGAGGCTCCTACAAAATTTGAAGATGCAAAACCAGAAGTTACATATCCCTTAGAGGAGATTAACTTTGGTTCCCTAGAGGAACCAAGGGTAACTTATGTTAGTTCTTTGTTGTAGGGAGAGCTGGAAGAAAAGGTAGTCCATACATTAAAAAGAGTTCAAATACTACTTTACTTGGAGCTTTGAAGAATGAGAACTATAAAAAAGGAGCACCAATGGGCAGTACCTAAAGAAATATTTTCCCACTATGTGGGAAAAGATGAAAAAATAAAACTTCAATGTAAGGCCGTCATCATGGCCATATAGCTGAGAAGAATTGTTAGTGTCCAAGACGATGTAAAGCCGAACTGCGATTATTTAAAGAAGTTCTTCTTATAAATAGGCCTTATGGCCTGTTTCTCTGTATATACTTTTTCTAGTTTTCAATAAAAATGAGGTAGGCCTTTTGGCTACCTTATTTATTTGGATTGTTATTTTTACTTTTTAAGTCTTATAAGAGAATCAACCACAACAAAGATCACAGATAAATAATTAATGAAACAGAGAGAGGAGATCATTACAACATGGTAGGAGCTAGATATGGTAATGAAAAACTCACACAGCTAAGGTTGAGGTTAATGGTGCAATAACAGCTCCCCTAGCTATGAATATCTACAAGGTTCTCTTCATAGTTAAGAGTCTCTTCAGTGATTCTCTTCACAGTCAAGGTTCTCTTTAAGATTCTCTCTAGCAGTTCTCAAGGGTCTCTACAAGGTTTCCTCAAGTAGTTCTCTATTGTATCAAGGTTCTCTCAAGTAGTTCTCTACTGTATCAAGGTTCTCTTCAAGGGTCTCTCTTCAATGGTTCTTTAATGTCAGGGGTCTCTTCAAAAGTTTCATTAAAATAGTAAAGATCAAACATTTATGCATATAAATAGGCTTTTAAAAGCCATTTATATGCAGGGGGTATTGTTTACACCCAAAATTATATTTTGAAGAGCCCATAAGATTATAAGCCCATGACCCTAGTTAATTAATTAATTATATAGGTAGGTATCTGTAAAAAGTAACTGTCAGAAGAAGAGATAAAATGTAAGGGAGTTTAAATTTCAAAAAATAGAAAACATGAAGTGATGGGCAAAGGAACAGTTACCAACTCCATGGATAACAGGAATCTCCTGCAGAACATCTAATACACAGCCAAATCTAAACCAGACAACAAATCAACTCTACACAATTCTAAATTAGCTTTTTAATTTAGATTTCGTTGTAATTTTATTATCCTATTATTATTTTTTACAATCAAACTTTGTTCGTAGTTAAATCTTCTCTTTATTTCCAATGGAGTCCTTTAATTTCCTTCCAGATCTCCTAGTTTCTTGTTGTTATTTTCTTTAAATTCTCAATTTCCATTCTTTGTTCTTGGTTTTATCAGTATTAAATACAACTACTAATCAATTTGTAGTTGGTTTAGGAACCCATTAGGTTTAGGTTCCTTAACCTATATTAAAATCTCTGATAGAGGTCAGATCCTAAGGTTGGTGTACCTCACATACCTGGCACGCTCTAAAATTTACTTGCAAGGGCTAGAGACACAATATAGTTGGTAGGCAATCACTCCTTCACCATATTTATGCCAACACTAACCATACTATGCATCATAACCTGTATGATTATTATGGCAATTTACAGGGAAACTCGGGGGGCATGGCAGTAGGAGGGACAAGAGGGATCCCATATTTTCCCCAACACAGTAGGGTTAGTGTTAGCATAAATATGGTGAAGGAGTGATGGTGAAGGAGTGATGGACAAGAGACCTATAATCAAATCCAAATTGTAATTACTCTGTGTCATCCTAGATGCTCATTTCATTAAATTAAGCCCGAAGTCTGTGTTGCTGAGTTATCTAGGATGACACAGAGGTCTGGAGAAAATACCGATTCTTTTATTGCTCAATTCAAAAAGATGAGAAATTGGTGTAAGATCTTCTTACCAAAAACTGAATATGTGAAGATGGCTCAGAGAGGGCTATACATTGAGTTTAGGGAAAAGTTCCAGGGGATAGAGTTTAGAGATTTCTATGAGTTATCAGCAAATATTGCAGAGTACGAAGAGCTCCTTTGTGAAGAGAACCAAAAGAGAAAATTAACCGTGGGGACATATTTCCAAGAGGTCCAAAATCAAGAAGTGCCTATTGCAGATCTTTCTACATAGAGATCCTGTATTTGCCCTTTACTTATAAAGAAAACACCAGAGCTATGGAAGAAGTCCCATGCCACTAGTGCTCAGCCTCAGTACACCTTTGAAGTATCAAAAACTGAAAAGATCTTTGATTATCTGGTGAAGGAAAAGTTTGTCACTTTTCCTAAAAATTATAAAGCCCCAATAAATGAGGAGTTGAAGGGTAGAGAATATTGTAAATATCATGATTTATATAACCATTCCACTAATAATTATTGGGCTTTTAGAAATGTGGTGCAGGATAGAATTAATAAGGGAATTTTAAAATTTTCTGAGAAGAAGGAGACCATATTGGTAGATGAAGATCCTTTCCCTCCAGTGGCTAATGTGAGCATAACAATCTTTAATCTCCATTCACTTATCAAACAGAGGAGGAGGATCCGTGAGGAGATGGAAAGGAGACCTTGAACATTATTCAGGAATGTGTGGGTCAGAAGGCCAGAAACGGAAGAAGGATCATCAAATGTAGGAGCTAAGAGAGCTTTGCCACTAACAGAGAAGGGGATCCAAAGGAGAGCTCCAAGGTTTGTGGTTCCCCCAAGAGACCCCCAAGGAATCAATGGTATAAAATCCAACACAAGAAGTTTCCTCAGCCTCTTACAAGAACGCAGAAAAGGAGACTCCAAAGACAAAAAGCTTTGGAAAGGAGGATGAAAAAAATTGAGGGTTCCACACAAAAATCTAAATTCAAGAGAAATGCTACTGAAGATGAAGATGAAGAGATAGCAGAAGAAGGAGCTAACTTAGAGGATGCTATGGATAATATAGAATCTGTTGCAAGTTCTAAATATGCAGGTTCTATAAAAATAAACAATATTTGTGTTGGTAGCATTTATGTACCATTGGACTGTGCTACTACTTTTGTTATTTTACCTAATGATTTCAGGTGTATGGAAGCAGAATATGATGTGATAGAGATTAATACTAAAGTTAAGCTAGAGAAGAAGACCCAACCTGAAGTAGATGATGACATTCTGAGAGGAGTTACTATTCAAGCTCCAAAAGGCAGAGGACCAAAGAGAGTGATTATGGAGAAACACTCTGTAGAAATGACAAGGCACATCAAACCCTTGTACATTAAGGCTCATCTGAATAGGAAACCTATGTCTAGAGTGCTGATTGATAATGGATCTGTAGTGAATGTGATACCTTCCAGGATGTTGGCTACGTTGGAAAAAATAGAGGAGGATCTTATCCCTACAGATGTCACTGTTTCAGCTTTCACTGGTGACGTAACAAGAGTTATTGGTGTATTACCAATGGAGATCTCTATAGGGAGTAAGACTTCTCTTACGGCTTTCTTTATTGTAAACTCTACTGTAAGTTATAATGTATTGTTAGGGAGAGATTGGATATATGCCAATGGATGTGTCCCATCTTCCCTTTATTAGTTTCTTTTTTTTCAGAAAGGTGATTATGTAGAAGTTGTTTGGGCGGATCCGCATCCCTTTGGCACACATTCTGGCGCCATTGACGTAAGGTTCTATGATGCATAATTTGGACCAATTCAGTTCTTGGGAAGAAAGAATAATGGGGGACCAAAGTTAATATTCATGCAAGGGAAGGAAGATATCCAAAACCAAGCTAAAGCTAGAGTGAATCCTACTACAATCGTGCCTTATAGGCCGATTGCATAGCAACCTACTATTGTGTTACTTGATGATTAAGTTCACCGAAGAGGAGTTGACGGTAGCTATAACCACAATATTAAAAGCCCATGTGCAGCAAACATATGGTAAGTTACAATTGAAAAATATGGAGAGCAATGAAGCAGAGTTAATATTTGAAGGGGATCCAAATATTTATGAAGATCTGGAGGAGATTTAGATGGAGGATCTTAAGAAGGCTCCTACAAAATTTATAGATACGAAACTAGAAGTTACAGATCCTTTGGAGGAAATTAATCTTGGTTCCATAAAGGAGCCAAGAGTAACTTATGTTAGTTCTTTATTACAGGAAGAGTTAAAGGAGTAAATAATCCATACTCTGAAGGAGTTTAAGGACTATTTTACTTAGAGCTATGAAAAGATGCCTGGTTTGAAGAGAGATCTTATAGAACATCGATTACCAATCAAGTCAAAATTCAAGCTCCATCGTCAACCACCCAGAAGAATGTCAAAAGAGGTGGAACTCATGGTGAAAGAAGAAATTGAGAAGCTTGTTAAAGCCAAATTTATAAGGCCTACAAGGTATGCTTAATGGCTGGCAAATATTGTTCCTGTTGTTAAAAAGAATGGAAAACTGCGTGTGCATATTGATTTCAGGGATCTTAATGCCACCATTCCAAAGGATATGTATGTGATGCCCATAGTAGATATGTTGATAGATGCTGTTGCAGGGAATGAGCTACTCTCTTTTGTTGATAGTTTCTCTAGATATAACCAGATCCTCATAGCAGAGGAGGATATACACAAGACGGCCTTCAAATACCTAGGTTCTATTAGAGTCTTTAAGTGGCTAGTTATGCCCTTTGGTTTGAGGAATGTGGGAGCTACATACCAGCATGCCATAAATGCTATTTTTCATGACATAATTGGACGACATGTGGAGGTCCACATTGATGACATAGTGATTAAGTAAAAAAAAGGCAGTAGATCATGTGGAGCACTTAAAGGAGACCTTTAAAAGAATGAGAGCTCACTGTTTAAAACTTAACCTTCTTAACTGTGCCTTTGGTATGCAGGCATGGAATTTTTTAGGCTTCCTGGTTCACAGAAGAGGTGTAGAGATTGACAAGAACAAAGCTAGAGCAGTAATAGAGGCGAAACCACCAAATAACAAAAAGGAGCTCCAAAGATTTCTGGGACAGGTGAATTACCTGAGGCGCTTTATTTTAAATTTAGCTAGGAAGATAAAGGATTTCTCTGAGCTTCTAAGGTTGAGGGATAAAAAGGAGTTTCAATGGCAAAAGAACCATAAAAAAGCCTTTGACAAAACTAAGAAATACCTATCAAAACCTCCTGTATTGATGCCTCTAAGGAAAGGGTATCCTCTTAAATTATATGTGTCGGCTATCAAGTATTAGTCTCCCTCTAACACTGTCGAATATTTATGTTCGAGAATTTATGAGGCTCTGAGTGATAATATTTAAAGGCACCAACATTTCTTGCCTTGCTAATCAAGCAAGTATATATATTTATTTTTTATGAGGCTATGCTTT
>CATIWO010157393.1:0-31926 GCA_949673435.1 Macaranga tanarius | reverse complement strand
TATTTGTATTATATATTTTAAATAATTATGTATAAATTCAACTTTTTAATTAGGTAAAGGAGTTTTTTCATCAATTTGTATACTTTATACAAATTGATTTTTTCCCTCATTATATTAATAAAATAAATGTTCATAAAAAATTATTAGACTTGTTTTTACTTATTTTATTTTTTTTCAATTAATTCATTATACAATACATAATCAATAAATTGATGATATTTTATGATAATATAATTAATTTAGATTTATTTTAGTATTGTATAGTATTTCTAAAAGAAGTACAAAAAATTTTCAAAGTTTAATATAAATTTTCATAAAATTTTAAAAATGATATGAAAATTTTTTTCGATATAAATATATCTATTGATATATCTATAATTTTAAAATATCGACATGATATATGATATCCATATTTAAATCTTTGGACGAGATGTAGTTAAGTATACCTCTAGAGTTACCATAGAAGGGTCCAAAATAAATAAATAAATCAAAACGCAGTTGTACTCCGCCGTTTATATAGAATTGCTTGGATCCTTCCTTGTAAAAACAAGCGGTCGTAAGCGGCACACGCTTCCTTAACCAATTAACCAAACACCAGGTCGCAGAGTGGAAGCTCTCAAGAAACCATCTCTCTCGTCGTAATCGGGAACAAGAACTCATCAATTGATTTCATCTCTTTTTAATAATTTTCTCCGATTAGATCATTTACATTCGATTTTGTTTAGATCAATCGGACGATCAGGAACATGTTCAAGTTCTGGTATTTTCTCTTCAATTTATCTTCCTTTAAATTAGGGTTCAACGGACTCCTATTTAAGACTCTCTCCCTCTGTGTGAATTGTAGGAATTCTCAGGAGCAGCAACAGCCACGTCCGCAAGATCAATCATGGTATCCTCCATCTGTAGTCAGCTCTCCTAATTCTTCTTCTTCGCGTCCTGTAACACCGACCACTACCTCTTCTGCTAGTTTCGGTTTGCAGCAGCGTCCTCAGTCTCCTTCTCATGTTTCCCCTGCTGAAGCTGCTGGTGTTATTTCCCTTTTGAAGGATAAAAGGTCCTTTCTTAATAATTTCTTGTAATTTGCATAAAGAAATGTTTTTGCCAACCTGAATTTTGTTTTCTTTGAGGCGTTAATGCGAATGTAGCTGTGTGCGACTTCATTTTCCATGATAAAGTTACAATTTTTGTGTCCAGTTGAACAAATGTTGACTTATGAACAGGCTTAAATATTGTTGAAATTAATCAAGAATTAGAAATATGAATGAATGGGAGTCATGGGTTAGGTTGTACGTGACTGTTTATTGCTGCAGACTTGGATATGTATATATATGTGTTTAGCTAACACCAGGAAGTACTGTTTAATGTTGGCATAGCTATGCAATCCATGATCAGTGTCTGGATCTTTGATTTATATTTTCTTCGTTGCATTTAGGAATCTGGTTTTTATGTCTGTTGTTGTACTTTAAGTTTGTGATTCATATTGTTGGTTTTTGAATTGAGGAATTGTTTTTGCCCATCATTAGTTTTGCAGAGTATCATCTGGCAGCAGATAGGCATTAGATTTAAATCCTATAATTCACGATGTATATCCTGTTCTTATAGCTTGTTTGATAAAGCAATAAGAGGGGGAAAATCTAATCTTTCCAATTATACTATTAGATAGCATGTGTACATTTATATTTTCTTATCAGTTATTTTCCTTCAAAAATGTTGCTAGTGTTGATGACCTACGGAAGCTATTGTCTGACAAGGATGCATACCATCAGTTTTTACTCTCGCTTGATCAGGTCAAAATTCAAAACAATGTAAGTTGTTGTTTTCTTTCTTCCTCTTTGTATTTATAGACCAAGAAATGTTGTTTGTTTTCATTCGCATGGTTTGTTTCAAGAATTCTTGTTCTGTTGATTTTCTTTGCTATGATTAAAGAATGTACCGTACTGAAGTTGTATTGGATTTGGAGAATTGTGATGTTGAATGTGTGTTTATACCTGCCATTTGGACATAAATGAAAGAAGCAGGAACTGACAGGTCCTTTGAATGTTAAACAGTAAGGAAGGAAAGTTTACTGATTTTTTTTTTTTTTTTTGAATTATGGGATTAGGAAAGTGACAAGGAAGGGAAGTTTACTGTTTTTTTTTTTCCTCTAAATTATGGGATTGGGAAAATGATGAGTGAGTTGCAAGCAGTAAATGTAGGATAGCTGTTTTTTTTTAATTAGCAATTAGGGCTTTGTTAATTAGAATTTGTCAAACATTTGTTTTAATAGACTTTGAAGTGGAGAAAGCAAATTGAGCAATTTGAATATTTTCTTTGATTGTGAGCAACAGAGGAAAGATTCGAGACCCGTTTGTTATTTCTCTTTAAAGATTCTGAGTTTTGGGACAAAAGACTTACTGCATTCTTTATATTTTCTGACTTGTCCGAATATAGCACAGAAACAACCATGCACAAACTTACACGTAGGAGATCATTTGACCTTGCTTTTCTGTGCATGGTCTTTCTTTCAATTGCACTTTTCTGAGCTCTTCCATCACTATGTATGATGTGTGATTTTTCCTTGCGCAATTTGGAAAAGTGTCTTTTTATTTACACTTGCGCTAGGAGAGAGAATTAACTATTATATTACCAAAAGAACATGTTGCTATTCTCTTGATCCTGAAACTTGATGTTACTAGTTTGTGACCCTTTCTATCACTTCTTTAAACAGATAAGGGATGAGCTGCGCAAAGAAACTGTACAGCTGGCTCGTAAGTTATTTCTTTTGATATGTATCTTCCATCGTTCAAGCATTTTTTGTAGAGTGAAAGATTCTGACTTTTATATGTTTTGAATAGGGGACAACTTGGAAAAGGAACCACGCATAAATGAGCTAAGAAATCAGGTGAGATCCTGGTACCATCTTTCATTTTTCTATTTTCTTTGGTTGTGTAGCTTGCAGAACTTAATCCAAAGTTTGCCACTCTCTTTATATCTGCAGTGCAGAATAATACGGACAACCGAGTTGGCTGCTGCCCAAGAGAAATTGAATGAACTGGAAAGGCAGAAAGAAGAGATGTTGAGGTCGTGCTCTCCTGCATCCCTTCTGCACAGGCTCCAAGGTAGATAAAATTTATCCATTTTTAAGGCACAAACTTATGCTAGGATGATTCTGGGAAGGCTTGTTTTGTTATATGATATAAATTGTGTTTCCCAATTGCAGAGGTTATGAATAAGACAGAGGAGGAATCTGACACTCTGCACAGACAGCTTCTTGACCGGGAAATAGAACTTGCAGCATTTGTGCAGAAGTACAAAAAACTCCGTTCTACCTACCACAGACGGGCACTTGTCCATCTTGCGGCTAAAACATCTTCAGGTGGGTGACATAAAATTTTATGCAATGCATGAATGCTGAGAAAAAATGTTGCTGGCTTGTGTATCAATATTCTTACATAACAATACACTTCCACCATGTTTTTGTATCATATGATCATATTTTTGTTATGGTTTCATTTTGTTGTTTCTCCCACCCTTCTATTTACTTTCAACTACTTCTGAACGAAGTTTAAGAAAAATTGATGCCCTGTGATGGCAAATTTTTTGCTAATATAATGTATAAGATATGCAGTCTTCATTTGTGTCTGCTGGTAGCAATTGTTTAATACAAGAGTAAAAATTCATGGATCCTGACAGGATGTGGATGCTGAATTGCTCGCATGTACTCCGATGTGTCCTCAATCTTCAACCATAATACTTTAAAAATAAATGAATTTCGTGAATTCTGGGAGATGAAATGAATTTTTGAATGGAATTTAAATCAAAACCATGTAAAAGCAACAATTGAAGCATATGGTTGATCTGACCAAAGTTGTTTACATTGCACTCCTAAACATTTATTTCAAAATCAATTGCCAATAAATTTAGAGAACAATTTTTTCTTTGTTGTTTTTCCAACTTGAAAAAAGGGGAAGATAATAGGTCCCTACATTTTCTATAGCCCACGCTAGCATGTTGGCGATCCGTCCATTTCTTACATATGATTTCACCACTGGGGAAGGCTGAGAGAGAGAATCATCGATTTAAGCAATCCAACTCTTTTTCCCACTTCAATCCAAACATCTGACGCCCGAAAGGAACAATGAGGTTGTACCGGAAAACCTGTTAATCATATCACTGGCATTCAATTCACATATAAAAATAGATAAGGCAGACAGACGGGCAGACATACACCATTTACTTAGAAGAATCTAATAGAAACAGCAGAATATAGAATGCATTAGTATAGATAGCTACAGCAGAGAATAAAGCAGTTGCTGAACAACCTTGCAGATGCATCATACATGTGCTTTCTAACATTCTTCAACACTTCCCTGGACAGAACAACATACATTTTACTTCGATAGGTATTTATGTGCATATTTGTTACTGTCCACTTGAACCCCAATCCCCCTTCACCAGCTAACTTAAGTCCAATAAACAGGCTCTCGATTCTTAGGAATCATAGCTTCAAACATTTAGTTTGCAGCTACAAATAATACCTCAAACTGAAAAACAAGTTAGACAAATAAAACAGCAGAACACATGAGAGATCGACCATCAAGGGCTCACCTTATTATTTATATCATTCAATTGAGCTTTCAAGGTCTCAGAGCTTTCTGCCCATTTAGAGTGATCCCCATTGCATTTACTCAACCATGCTTTCTTCAGTCCAACCCGCCATTCAGATATTTTACTCCTTATCTCTTTATTGAGTTCAACCCACTCTGGCGCACATCCATTTTTCGAGAGGATTCTATATAATGTGTCTTCAGCTGGGTCTGCATGAGGATTGGTGCTAAGGTTCAGAGGTTTGCCTTTCCCTGGTAAGTTCTCAAAGTGGCCTTCCTCCATGGAATGCCAAATTCTTTGCTCAACGACATTTATAATATCTGTTTCTGACCTGCATAACAAAAACCAGAGATCATTACACTAGATTTATATCAATAGGACAAATTGGTTAGAGGATGACAGTAATTTAAAACCAGAGATCATTAAACTAGATTTATATCAATAGGACAAATTGGTTAGAGGATGACAGTAATTTAGAGTCTCCAAGAATGAATATGTCCATATATCTTCCCATAATTAATAAAACATTTTATCCTGATGAACTAAACTAGCTTTTTCCTTATCATTTCAGACACCCACTTAAATGAAGCCAAATTCAGAACAATAAATTAGGAAAAAAGAGGTCCAAGCAGAGGACCATCAACAAGCAAGGTGATAATATAGGAATTGTCTATGCTACCTTTAAAACCAAGCACAATTAAGAACTAATACAATCTCGTAAAATCTATCCTTAGAACCAAGTAGCCAGGTAGGACTATTGTTTTCTAGTTCCACAGACTAGGGTATTTCTTGGTGTCATTCAGGATTAAAATCCACTAAATTCTGTATAGGGTATGTTTGCAAAGTCTAAAAATGTGAAAATTCAGCTCAACTGAATTCTATTTAATAAATTATCACGCTGGGAAAAAGCTCATAGTTGTTGGAATTCAATTCTTTCAACTCAAGAAAACCACTCCATCATGTCAAATTGCAAGAATTGGATTTAATTCTTTGCACATGATTTGTTCTTGAAGTGATTCTGTATTTGAGAAAAACACTATAAAGTTCTAATCTTTACCCTCATAACATAAGAAAACTAAAATTTAATCTAATGGGTTCCAAAAATTAAAGCTCTTTTTCTTCACCATAATTTCCACAAATCAAAACTCAATAATTCAACACAATAACAACAGTTAAAAAAGACCATTCAAATTATCTGAAATAGAAAGTAACCTGACAGCGTTGCGCCGGCCACGGAGTTCAGGAGGAAGCTTACGGTCGTTAACGGCATCGATTACGGCGGACAGACGATCATTCATCATCTTGTCAGGCTTTGAAGAGGAAGAGGAAGAGCCCCACCTGGGCCTGGAAATGCCATGGTAAAAATTCCAGGCTGAATTATCAACCGTTGATTTGCTAATCAGAGAGCTTAATGATGATGGTGATGATGCTATTTTTCTCAGGATGCGAGTGGCCATCACCATGGCGGAGCTCAGCCGACAACACTCCGGTGGGTAAATCTAATTTTACGTTTTTTTAATTAATAAAAAAGCTACTTTAATTTATTTTGTTTTTTTATTTGAAAAAAAAAAGTTCCCAATGTCGCAGTTTGGGATACTTGTCAACATGTAGAAATTGCCATGTGGCTACCAGTGATTGGATCATCTAGTTGTTGTTTTTTATTTCAATTTTTGATTTTTTTAATTTTATTAAAAAATATTTAAATTTTATAGCCAATAATTTACAAAATGTTAAAATTTCGCTTATTTAATTTGTCATATTATTTTTTAAAATCTCCATTTCAAATTAATTTTTTATTAAATTTTAAAATTTTGTTGATACTTATTGAATGACTAATTTTTATCAATGTGACACGCTGTGTAATGCTGTAAAATATAATGACAATAACAATTTTTAGTTTTAGAAAAATTAATACATATTAAAAGGGAATAATAAATTTTGCTAGGGGTTGTATTTGAAATTTTGAATATAGAATTAGAAACGGCAACCTCCTTGTTAAATCAAGTAAGAAGCCTTCCATTGATCAAAAAAAAAAAAAAGTAAGAAGCCTTCCAAATTTCAATTACAAAATCAAAAGGAACATTTTTTTTTTAAAAAAAAAGCAATAATAATATAAGAGCTCATAGAAATTAATTTCAGAAAATGAATACAAAATCAGTAATTAGCTCCATAATTAGAGTAATCATCAGCAGTAGTATGAGGTTGATCACACATTGGAGTAGTGAAGAAAAAAGGTCCAAGCATATATTTCACCATGTCTCTATAGACATGGGTGGGTCTCCTTAGCTTAACTCCTAATTTCCCACCAGCAAAATCAGTGAGAATGTTGCAAGTTTGGTCTGGTGATGATACTAGCCTCACTGAGCATAGCTTCTCTTTTAGTTCTTTTCCGTTGATGTACTTGCTTACACTCATGTCAAATTGTCCTTCATCATCTGTTGTGTCACTTCCATAGTACATTACTCTTTTCCTCTCATCCAAACATGTTAGGGATACCTTGCATCCTACACAAAAATACCCCATTAGGGTGTTTGATTTTTAGATCACAATCTTTGAATTTTAGGACTTCAATTAAGTTCCAACATAACTTTGCTACAATTATTAATCTTGGCTTGTGAATTTAATTGGATTGTCATCGGGATGAGTAAAAACGGATATTAAACCAAAAATTGAATTGAAAATTGATAATTTTAATGTTTTTATTTTTAAAGAACCGAAATATTTCAGTTTAAATAAAAAATATAAAAAATTATTATATATATATGTAAAACTAAATTTTTTATTTTAAATATATAAAACTAAATTAATTATTCGATTTTAAATGTATAAAAATATCAGTCAATTTTAAAAACTAAATTGTCCAATTGCACAACTCTAGTTGTCTTTTTTTTTTTGGTTGAAGTGCCTTACTCCCATGCCATGAATGAGGAAGACCACGGGAGGAACGGGGTTCGACTCGACCTTAAGTATCACTCACCTTAGACATTTTGGCTTACACAAGGAGGACACAATTCTAGTTGTCACTATTAGTAATTTAACATATATTTTTAGTATTATTTTTAACTTTTAAATTTAAATTGAGTTACCTTTCACCTTTTTTTTTTTTCTTATTATTATTATATTTATCAAATAATTTATGTCGTGAAAATTTCTTAAGGAAATAATGCTGATAGAGTTAATGTCAACGTACTAACATTAAATGATTTTCCTGTGAAAGGAAAGGAGTGTTGTTTACCTTTAATGGGTCTATCACCATTAATCCATTCGTTGTAGCCCTTGGTGCAATCTTGGCACAGCACTTTTCCACCTACATGAATCACACCAGTTCCATCCCAAGCCACAGCTAAATTGGTGCACACCATTAGCAGTGCTGCTGCAATCAATGTCGATGCAATACTGGCCATCTCTATTTCTCTTCCTCTTGAGAGAAAGATATGATATTTATAGCTGGTTTAGAGGTATATATATATGCAATGCAATAACCTTTTGATATAGAACAAGAAGTGGATGAGCACTACTACAAACGTGCAAGCCATTTTTGTTCCTTTACTATTTGCGCCCTTTATTTTATTGTATTACACTATCTGCATTATTATAATTATTATTCTTTTTTTATTATTATTATAAAGGAGTTTTAGATCTATATAACCCATACAAAAGTGGGTTCAGGTTGTCCCCGTATGGACCAAATTTTAGCTTTATTTTGCACATTGCAATAAGGTCCAACTTAATTTTAACGAAATCATTTTTTTCCAACAAAAATTTTAACAAAATCTCGACATACCAAATGCAATAATATTTAATAAATATTTGTTTTACCATCATAATAATAATACAAAATAGTTGAATATTGAATTCATTACTATATATATAATTATTGGACTACACAATAGAGGGTAGTCCTCCTCTTTTATATTACTTCAAATTCTAACCCAATAATCCTACTAAATATAAAATTTTTAATTATCTAGTTTCTCAATCCAAGTACAATTGTGGAACTCCTTTATGTTATAAGGAGCTCTACTCGAATAGCTACATGAAAATGTATGATATTTTTTAGTAGAAAGTGAAAAGAAAACACATTCATTTTCATGTGTTTTAGGAAAATAAATCTTATTATTTGTTCCCCTAATTGAATCCCTCTTGAAAATGGTTGCACGAGGGCTAATAAAAACCATTTTATTTTCCAAATTGTACTTTGGCAGCCATACTTTTTTCTTGAGATCCATCCTTCTAATAAAAACATTATTTTGTTCATAAGAAACAATTACCCATAATAATTCACCATAATTCATCACCAAAGAATTCCGATAAAGTTTGCTAAGATCTTTTCGAGGATATGACTTTCCAATAAAAAAACACTCATTTTTCTTAAAATCAATCACTATCAAACGACCATCTTCACCTAAACAATAACATATATCATTATAAATCATCGGATTAGTAGGAGAAATAGCAGATATAAAACTTCTAGAAAATTTGTGAATTTTCCAATTTTGTTCTCCAAGTTTAAGGATAGCATACATAAACCCAAATTTATGAATTCCTATAACATAACAATCCGGAGAAGTTGGAGAACTTGAAAAGCACATTGTACTAATAGTTGCTGGACAAACTTCCCCCGGAAGCCTTGGAATTTCTATTTTAGCTTGTGTAAATGGATTAAAGAAAAACCAACTGTGGTTCTTTCGAGACAAAAGTAGCCAATCAAATTTTGAGGATCGAATGAACGTGTTTGATAATTCTGAAATTTTCATGTGAAAAGTATGGTTATGAATAGGATGAATGAACTTGCAGACATCATCATATAATGTTAGCAAGTAAGGGAATCCATGATCAAATAGAGGTGATGGTGACGGGCATCTAGGGACAATATCCATTGACCTCCAACCTTTAAAAGTTGCACGAAAAATAGCAAACGCACCTGGTTCAATTGCACATAAATGCGATAAGATTTTAGTCCTAATCTCTGAAGGAAGTTCAAACCATGAACTTGTTTCTTTTTTTTCTTCTTGATATAAACTTTTGGTTGATTCCTTCAAATCATCACTACTTGTCGTCATCTTTGAATTCCTAAAAAAAAAAAAAAAAAAAAAAAAAACAACTCAGCTACAACATTGCATCAAAAGTCCAAATATATATTGTAAATACGATATCATGTAATAAAACCATATTCATATTCATATAATTAATAACCTAAATAATTATCAACATAAACTCATGGTAAAATTAACAAATAATTGACGTCATATATAATGTAGATAACCACTTCTCGAAATTATTAAATAAAGACTAAAAAGTAATAGTTCAAGTTCACAATAAGACATCTTTGCATCCATGGATTATTACAACCTTTCACAGACATATAATATTAAACATAGAAAGTTAAATATAAAAAACTCACCTTCGGAAATAGTTGTTGTCGAGCCTGCTGGGTTTTGATTCATATACAAAAGAATTGCGAGCAGATAATCTATATTGATGTTGTGGAGAATATAAATTTTTAGGTTCTCTCTATATATATTTGAACTCTATTTTTTCTTTTTCTACAGGAAACTATATATAATTAATACTTTTCTTAATTTAATTTTTCTTATTCTCCTAATAAGGAAAATAAATAAACTATACTTTTCCAACTTGATTTTATATATTTTCCTTTTCTCATCCTTATTCTATCAGGAAACTATATAATACTCTTCTTAATTTATCTTTTTTTCTTATTCTCCTAATAAGGAAGAAAATAAATTATACTTGTCCAACTTGGTTTTATAATCCTATGTTGGCCAACTTCACTCCCTAAGTCCCTATATATATACAGACATGCTTAAAAGAAACATATATTCAATCCAAATCAAAAGCCAAATCAAGCTAATTAAAGTTTTTTCTGGTGAGAAACGTTAGTTAGATAACTTTTTCTGGTTGTGCACTAATTAATTTAATTTGAATAGAAGATTGTATATATGTTTTTTATTTTCTTTTGAATACATCTAAATTTGATCCTACTTGTCTATTTGATATGCACAGATTTAAAGTGTACCCATGAAATCAACTCTTAACAAGACTGAACTAACTTCTCCATCGTATCCATGGCTTGCTAATAGCGAAATATGCGATGACGAAGTTATTATTCTGTTCAGTATACCCAACAACAAATATTACAAGCATGTGATTCCTGGCACCAAAAATACAACATTGTGCACGTCTTTTGGAGCATGGTTTATGATGATGGTTTATGATGATGAATCAAATCATAAATATTATATTTTGAATCCCATATCAATGGAGAAAGTTGAGCTCCCACCTTCTGAAGTTGATTTTGGTTGGGGATATACTTGCGTTTTATCTTCATCTCCAAAAGATTCCAACTGTTATGTATTGTGCATTAACAACCTCAGGCGTGTTATTTGGTCTTGCAAACCAGGCAATGAAAAATTTGTTAAACAAGAATATGAAGCCGCACTTGAACACCTGTCGTCTCCAACAATATTTAAAGGAAAATTGTATTGCCTAACAGAACCTCATAACTCACTGGTTATTATCGAATTGAAAGACTTGGAGCTTCAGTTGACAAAAATTTCAGTATTAGAGGGTTGTTATCCATTACCTCCAGGGGCATGGACGACTATGGACTACCTAATTGAGTGTTGTGGTGAGTTCATACTTGTGTGCAAGGTGCTAACAGGATTTAACACTGATGATGTATATGGGTTCACCATTTTTCGCTTTGACATGGTTCAAAAGAAGTGGACGGAAATCAAAAACATTGGACGTTGGACCATCTTTCTTTCACGTGATAGGGGAACATGTTGCGTTGCTCAAGATTCGGGCATTAAGCAAAATTCAATTTATTTTGTGGAGTCGCTTGATAGATGTCTGTACGTATATGATTTAGAAGATGGTAGTATCTCAATGTCTTTAATTTGTCCGAGTAAATCTTGTCTATGTGAATTCGAATGGGTGGTATTTGCTGATCATGATCAAAAAGATTTAGAATCCACTGCCCAATTTGCAGATGATAGTGTTGTGAGTCTTGACTAGCTCGGAGCTACTTTCGTTTTTCCCTTTTTTTTTTTTACAAATCAAATATTTATGTTGATGAATTTAAATTTCATATTTATGATAGCAACTTCTTAGCCTCCTGTATTAGAATTTTGATACAAATGTTTTGTTTTAAGAGAGAAACTACATATAGAAATATAAGAACTTTTTTACTGAAATTTTTTTTTTTTGGAACAACTCTTTTGTTGAAGTTTATCAAAGCAACTTGTGCTTGTGCATTATATTAATATAAAAATCTAGCACACATACACCATCCACACTTATAATTTTATTTTTGAACTGAATCCTACACTTGTGATGAATTCAATTCATATGATCTAGTCAAATGTTATTTCAATTTTAACTCACAAGCCTGTCAAAAAATTACGAAATTAGTGCAAGACAAAAAAAAATTACATATATTTAAATTTTATTTGCCCTGTTCTACTTAAAAGAAAATTTATGCATACAAATTCTTACTTGGAGCAATCCATGCTATTAGAAATGCGGAAATTCAAGTTCACGTGGCATTTAATGGAAGTATATTCATGGAGTAAGCCATATCTTCAATGCATTGGCATATTATATTTGGACATTTGCTTCGTCTTTGAGCTTCTTTGTTCAGTAAGCCATATCTTCAATGCATTGGCATATTATATTTGGACATTTGCTTCCTCTTTGAGCTTCTTTGTTCAGTTTTATTACACCTTGACAGCATTCCAACGTTGGAGATTCATCATGAGTGTTTCCACTTACATACCGTACACAAGGAAGTAAGTACCTAAACCCCTTGAAGCGCTCCTTATTTTTGTTAGCAATTGCTGATTCACAGAGCAAGATCGTAAGAAGAAAAACAAGACTCCAAGATGATGAAATGAACTGAACCATTTCTTTTGTGGATTTTTTGGCTTTGGCTTTGGCTTTTGGGTTTGTTTTGTTTAGTAATTAGATGACTAGTAGTGGTTCAATAATATGCTTGCCACAAGAGGCGAAGGTTATCCATATTTATGTGTATTTATATATCAAGCAATAAGGTATATTGCTTTTACTAATTTATATGTTCTTCCATGAAAATATATAGTTTGTATTTTTACATGTAAATATTGTGCTTCTTGAACTATCCATAATATAGTTAAGAAGTGTATTTTTTAGATATTAGTTTTTTAATTTAATATTTACTAAAATCAAATAAATTAGAAAATAATTTAATATTAACACATAATAAAATTTGTGAATTTTTTTAGAACTCAAAAAATATAAAAAATTGAAAGTTAAAAAATCTAACAAATAATTTGTTTAAAAAAAGAATTTAAAAAAATAAGGAGATAAAATTTAAAAAATAAAAGAGAAAAATTTAAATGTATAAGATTTATATTCTTACAAAATTAATTATAAATTTTTATTTAAATTTACAAATACAATTAATGAAATTATGTAAAAAAAAGTATTTTTTATTAAAATTATCTTCTTATTACTTCATTTATATTTTTCTTTAAAATCATTAAATAAAATTTATTCACACATTTAACAATAACTATTCACAAAAAAAATTACTTTTAAAGAAAACAAAATGATTTTTTTTTAAAATATCATAAAATAAAAAATTATTTTAATCTTTTTTCAAATTAGAATTTATAAAAATAATAATAATTAAAAGTAGAGAGAGAGAGGGCTCACTTGTGCACCTTTTCTCTTGCGAGCCCGAGGCATGAGTAGGAATATGAACGAACTGAGCTGAGCCAAGTCGAGCTGAGCTAAGTTTTGACTAGTTTAGGTTTGGTTCATTTATAAACGAGTCGGGTTCGAGCCGAGCTTGCTGTGCCGCTTAGTGTTCGCGAGTTGTTCACTAACTTAAATGAACCAAAACAAGCTAAAAAAATTTCTAAAAATATAAAATAAATTAAAATTATTCATTAAAAAATTTAAAATATATTATTTACTAAATAAATTACTATAAAATTATAATTTTTGTAATAATATATTTTAAAATATTTAAATGAATAAAAATTTATATATTGTATATCTAAAATTAAATTATTAATATATTAAAATTACAAGCTGGCTCACGAGCTCTTATTCGAACTTTTTCGCGAATTTTATGAGCCAAATGCGAGCGGCTCGACTTGGTTAGAGCCCTAGGCATAAGTTGAGCAGGGCTGAGTCCAATCATATATTTCACTGTATATGTGGTAGGCAATTTTTGCAATTTGACTGTTAAACAAAGACATGAGACCAATATTAATAGTTAAAAGTTTTTATATTTCAGGATAATCGTGTTTAACTAGAGCAAAATAGTTCAAGAATGCATTGCGACGGCAAGTGCCTCACAGTAAAGTTCGAGAATGGGTCACATAAACATTGGCCTAGGAATTTTGATCTTGTAACAACAATTTTGCATAACCAATAGTAATTATGTTATTATTTGAAAATAATGAGCAAATTAATGTTTAATCCAATTAGAAAGCTCAAATGGTTCAATTTTTGAAAAAAATAATGAAGTTGACCTCCTTGGCTTCAACTTTTTTTTTTTTTATGAGATAAATTTTTAATTTTCTTTGAAACCTGAATTGGTCCATCCCCAACAAATCATGTAACAACTAGTATTAGAGTTTCATTACAAATCTCTCTCTCTGTTTTTTTAAGTGGTCTAATTCATTAAAAGTTCTATGAAATGAAATAAAAACTAAGTACAAGCAGTACTACCAAGCACAGAAGAATCTTGAAAAAAAGGTCCAAAATTCTACGCTCCGAGACTGCTGACACATGCTACATCAACCCTGCAGCTTTCAAAGCTGCTGCAAAGTCCTCTTCACTCTCCCAAGATCGAATCTGCAAAGCAGTTAGATAACATTAGGCCAGGTAAGCAACATCACCATCCAGATAATTGGCAAGTACAGGCTACCAGATAATTAGCAAGTATAGACAACGAAACTGAAACTCCAAGCTTGCTCACAGCACAGCCTGACAGCGATTCAAACTCTTGTTTAAGATTTTTCATCTCTCGGTACTGTTACTTGCATATTAAATATTAAATCTTGGTACTCCTTACTCTCGTACCCACAAATGATCTCGTACCCACAAATGATCTCGTACCCACAAATGATGGCAGATTAATGTTCAAATTGATAACAGAAAGACTCAAATTTTACCTCTGCGATTTGGGTCCCAAAATATTTTTCAATTTTATCCAGGATCATCACATCGCTATCAAACATCACAAAGTTGAAGACAGCTCCTGCAGGATTGCATGGGAACATCAGAATCACCACTCAAACAGCAATATAACTCTTATGTTAAGATGCAGCTTATTGACAGAGCTTATCCAAAAACCACACTTGTTGACAGCTCAACTAAATTACACCACCATGACATTATAAGAATTGCAGCTCCAATCAATAAAGAATTGCAAGGCAACAAATGAAGAAGAGATAACATAAACTAGAGCTGCAAACAAAGAAATATAACTTCTACAGAAACAATAACAAACCAGTAACAAGAAGAGATATCAGAAAACTACCTTTACGACCAAAGCGCCCTGCTCTACCAATTCTATGCAAGTAGGACTCGTAATCAGGTTCTGAAGTCCCATGCTTTATGGGAAGATCATAATTGATAACCAAATTAACCTGTAAAAATGATTAACATTAGCATGAAGATCGCAGCCAATAAACTACACAATCAACAGGAGCATTTTGAGGTAGACAGGAGTCACCTGCTGTTGATCAAATCCTCGGGCAAGAAGATCAGTTGATATCAGAACTTGAGTCAATCCATCTTTAAATTCTTTGACTATCTTGTCTCGATCTTCAGCAGTGAGTGCACCATGAATGGTGGTTACTTCATAACCCATTTCAACAAGTGCCTGGTGTAGCATGCTCGCACTACGTCTTGATTTCACAAATATAATTGTCTGCCCCACTTTATCAGCTAGTTCAAGGATTCTGTCCTTAATCACTAGAACCTTGGCCATCTCATCGGAGCAATACACCTTGTACTGCTTTACAGCATCTAACGACAGCTCTTCTTTCTTCACAAAAAGCTGATTGGATCCCTCCTTAACAACTTTTGATACAAAGTTTTTGACAGTCTCGTTAAAAGTAGCAGAAAAGAAAAGAACCTGGAAAACAAAATTGGAAATACAAATAAGTAAACCACTATTATCTATTTAGGACAGGCAACTGCATTTTTTTTAATTATAAGATTGGACAGCTCTGAAAAAAATAAAATACAAGAAAGAGAGCATTTTCTTTTATCAATAGCAGAATGCTACAATTCAAGAAATTCAATGCAAATGAATTAACCCTGAGAAACTTCAAAGCAAAAAGTATGACAAACCTGGCACTTAGGACTGAATCTTTTGATATCTCTCATTATCCTCAAGGAATCGTCTTGAAAGCCATCCTACACCAGTTCAATTTTCATTGTCAATCAAAGATCAACTAGCAGAATACGAATATAAAGAACGTAAAATAGTTACCTTGGCCAGCATCTGATCAGCCTCATCAAACACAAGAATCTCCATACTAGTGACACTCAATTTCTTCAGTGATAATAGTTTCTTTATGGTACCAGGAGTACCAATAACTACTTGTGCGTTTATAAATTTAGGTCCATCACTGTCTCTGTTCATTGGCACCGCACAATCTGAAGTAATCCCAGTGTACTTTCCCATTCTTCGGAGAACTTCCAAATTCTGCATTTATTTACCATAATAATCAAACCCAAATTATTATTTTCAGTTGCATAACTATGATAGCCCAACAATCAACAAACTAAATACATCTCGAACTACCCGGTCTAATGAAATCCATAATATAATCCCAGGATTCAAAAAGAATCCTTAACAATCAAATATTTTTATCAATTGTGTGCATCCTCAAACAAACAGATTGAAGAACAAGGAGAATAAAAGGTGAAAACCTGAAGAGACAATTCTCTCGTAGGACAAATGCATAGAGCCTGAGGTCTCTTATTATTAGGATCAACACGACTAAGCATCCCCAATACAAAGCAAGTTGTTTTACCAGAACCATTATGCGCTTGAGCAATCAAATCTTTGTAAGGTGGAGTTAAGATCATAGGAAGACTGATTGCTTGAATTTTACTGGGTTTTTCAAATTTCATCTCCACATATAATCCTTTCAACAACTCCTGTGATAACTTTAAATCCTCAAATGTAGCCGCTGATGTATATGGTGTATCAGTAACCTACAATTCCAAAAAAAATGGAATTATATAAAACCCAAATCTCAAAAACCCTAATTGCAGAAACATAACCAAAAGACACCATCTTTATAATTTTTTTCACACGCAAAATCACATACCAAATTAAACCCACAAATCCTAAAAGTAAGCATATCTTTATAAATAATAAAAAAGAAACCCCCAAAATCTAATAAACCCACTGAGAAAAGAGAGGAAAATCGTACTGCTTGAATTCTAGAATCGTCGGGCTCATCAAGTAAGCCTTTATCAGCATCTTTAAGCGTTAATTTTTCAACGTTTAATTCTGATGCAGCTTTATCATCCGATGTGGAGGCAGCAGAGTTCCTTTGCTCTTCTTCCTCTTCGTCTGCTACATCGCCCCAGGATCGCTTCACCTCAGCGACCTGCGGCTTATCCTCCGTTGCCTCCGCTGTTGTCGTCTTGGCGGTGGTTGTTGCGGCAGTAGCATCAGCCATTGTTTGTGGGTTGGATGCGAAGCAGCAGTGAGTTTTCAAGAGAAGTGATTTGAGATCGTGAAATTGAGATAATGATGGAAGAAAGGGATCAAGAGAGAGCTTATATAGTGAACTATTTTAATCCATCGTCAAGCTGTAACACCTTTTTATTTTTTCATGGTTAGCTTAACATTGAAGCAGAGAGCTGTTTCTATGATTAATAACATTAATCGAGAAATGAATTTTTATTATTAATTTACTACATACGATATACCACTTTTTTAAATTATGATACTCATCTTTTAGCAAATAAAATCCATACTACATACGACTTTTTTAAACTTTAGCATAAATATTTTTATACAAACACCAAAAAAATAAAAAAAAAATAAAAAATTTTTGTATAATAAAAAATAAAAAAAAAATAAAAAATTTTTGTATAATAAAAAATAAAAATAAATTACAGAATTTTTGAAAGAAATTACGATTTTTTTAAACTTTAGCATAAATATTTTTATACACTAAAACACCAAAAAAATAAAAAATAAAAAATAAATAAAATTTTTTTGTATAATAAAAAATAAAAATAAATTACAGAATTTTTGAAAAATATTGTTATATATATGTAACAATTTGTTAAAACATAATTTATTAACATATCTATTATTTTCATTTACACATTATTTAATATATTATATTATTTATTTTATTCATATTTAATTAAATAAAAAATTTATCTAAGTATATAAAATTAAAATATAACACATTAATTTTAGTAAAAAATAAATATTGCCTGACTTATATTTAAAGAAATAATTATATACTATTTATTAGTATAGTAAAGAATAATTAATTTATATCCTAAATACGTCACAAAAAAATTATATAATATATTATTTTATAAAGTAAATTATTAATTTAATACATTGATGTGAAGTTAGAACTAATTAAAATAGTATTTAAAATGTTAATTGATTAAACATTATTCTATCAAAATTTTACTATACAAACTTTTGATTTTAAAATTTTATAATATTATAAAAAAATCATAGCTTAATCAACTTTAAAGTACGTGCGTTAAAAGAAAAAATAAAAGAAAATGAAAGGCTAAAAAGAATAACCTTTTTTTTTTTTTGGTTATGAAGAATATTTCATTCATATAGAAACAAACTTACAATGAAGGTCTAATCAAATCCCAATCACCATAGGGATTTCAAAAATGAGACCACGTATAGTCAAGATCTTCATGACTATGGGTGAAAGAAGACTTTACTAGACGAAACAACAATAAAAAATACAACAACAACAAACAACACAACAACAACAACAAAACAACAAAACAACAACAATAAGAACAAAAACAACAATAAAAAATACAACAACAACAACAACAACAAAACAACAACAATAAGAACAAAAACAACCAAACAAAGCCTAACAACAACAATAACAACCAAACAAAGACAACAAAAACAACCAAACACTGCTGCCAGGAGAGGTGATGAACGAGGGAGTGGCCTTTCGCCTTCATCTGCTGCTTCTAGCCGGTACCAAACGATGGATGTAAAGATCCAAAGTAAGAAAAATTGGAAGATCACAGCAATACAACCAACCACAACATATCTCCTACTCAGCAAACACCAGCACTAAGATCAGCCGGCACACCACAAACACAAACACCTCCAACAAATACTCAACTCCAGCTGATCAACAACCAACAAAAAGGAGCACAACACAGCAAAATACTATAACACAACCATAAAAACTATAACACAGAACAAAAATAAAAATGGATCTGGGTGATTTTTTTGGTCCTTCATCTAGGTAATTTTTTGGTCTTAGAAGGACCAAAAAATCACCCAGATCCAAAAAGAAACAAGCTAAAAGAAGACGAGCTGATAAAGAAGAGAATGAAGAAGCAAGAACTACAATGAAGACAGACAAAAAGAGAAGCTAAAGACGATGAACATGAAGAAAAAGGAAGAAAAGCTATAAAGGCTATGAAAAGCTATCAATGCTATCAACTTATTTGATAAAAGAATAACCTTTTTGTTGCTTGACAGATTGAACTGAGAAAAAATAAAATAAAATAGAAAGGATGAAGAAAAGGAAATAAAAAAATAAATTGTACTTTGTTTATAATTTATTTTTCATAAAGAAAAATAAAAATAATACTTTGTTTGGACTTTTCAATTCATTATAGCTCTTAATAAATTCACAGATTGTACCGAATCTCTTTTGCCAACAATTTTATGCAGGTTGAGATTTTCACGCTCCATATTTAATAAATTTTGAATGGCATAATGCATCCATAGCCCTCTGAACTTGCCGGTTTTTTTCACTTTGACACCTTATCTTACGCTTTTGCCATTTCAACACCTGAATTTGCCTAAAATGTGATTTTTAAACCCTTGTCATCACATTAGTGAATCAGCATGTGATACGTATAGGTATTTAACTGACCAAAATCTGTAAGTAAAGATGTAAAACTGACAAAAAGTGGCAAGTACGTGGGGTGGTAAATGTATTATATCATTAGATTGGTGTATTTTAGGCAAAAATCGGCAAGTTCAGGTGTTGAAATAGCAAAATCATAAGTTGAGGTGCCAAAGTGAAAAAAACTGGCAAGCTCAGGGGACTGGGTATGTATTAAGCCAATTTTGAATATAAACAATATAATTATTTTTAACTTTCATTAACATTTGTTTTTATAATAATAGGTGCATTATATGATTATTTTATTTTTTTATAAAATAATTTATAGTTTGTTAATAATTATTATTGGATGATAAACTACACTTTTATCCAATGGTGATAAAGACAAATTAAAACAAAATTACTAACTTAAAAACCAAATAACTATAGAATTTCCCATAATAATATTTTAAGGGTTAATTGTAAAAATGCATGAACTTTAATAGTTTTTACAATTTAATCATATCTTCTTAATTTTATTAAATTAGTAGATAATTTTTAAAATTTTTTTTTTGTGATTTTATTTACTGATTGAAAATTTAATAAAATCTTTTTGATGTGACCATCAGAATAATCTGATTTGGTTCATGTAGACGTGACATCGAAATGCAATATCTTGATTATTTGCGAAAAATACACGATATTTGATATTTTTGCAATTTAATCATGACCTAATAATTTTTTTGTTAATATGATTGTTTTTAAGTAATGAGAATTCAATTGTTACATGCAAATTGATTATGATTTTTATTATTTTCAGTGAAATTATTATTTTAATAATAATTTAAGTTAAATAATTTAAATTTTAAATTTTATTCAGTTACAATACAACTGAATAGTAATTTTATGTAATTTATTGCTTTAAATTTTGTATATAATTATTAAGAAATAAGTTTTTTTTCTCAAATACTATTAGAAATTAATTAAATTGACTTACAAAAAAAATCTTTTGACTAACAATAGGACTAATTTTTTTTTAAAAAAAATATTTATAGTACTTTTTATTAATAAAATTTTTAGTACTTAATTATTAAATTCTTTTGTGATAAATTTATGGATGCAGTTAAAACTATCTTTTTCAGTACTATCCATATAACGCCCACAATCACCACCATACATATGGCAACAATCCACCAAGTCATGTGACATAAGAAAAACTTTCCTTGAATATACTCATTCGTATATACGAATATTCATATGTATACATTGTTTAACATTTCACATATAAAAAAATATGACAAACATCTATACAACATCATATAAATACGCCGACATGATATACAGGATGAAGGTTGGATGCACCAATCTCGTTTCGGCCCATCTAAGACTCCAATGCAAGCTTCACACTTTTAATCTAATAGAGTCCTGAAAAATTTCAACGCAAAGGGGTGAGCTTGCAACTTAATAAGTAACCATTAATACAATTGTACACATATAGCAAACTCACAAGAGTTGAATTGATTTAATATAAAATCCATTATATAAAACACATTCTAGGTAATAAAATTGTCTTTCAAATCTCTAATAAGTCCACATATAATCACTATGAAGTTCCTCATGATGTGGGTCAAAAGTAAAGGATACAAAGAAGGATGGCTTAGAGTTGAGTCGACTGCAAGTCGGCACGCCCTGCCTCGGTCACGACTCGGCACAAGTCTACTTGGCTTAACTCGGAGGCGTGGGGATGACTCAGCACCGAAGAACGAGTCGGCACTGAGCTCTCCCTTCCTTCTTTTGCCATTTTACACACCCTATTTTCATTTTGATGTATAGTAGCAATCCATTCCATACTTGTATATAACTCAAATAAAGATTAAAAACACTTCATAACCATACTAAACATCACCAACACATAATTCTCAATCATTCACAAGTTTAAAGCATCAATATTCATTATTTCAACTAGAGACAACCCACTCACACATTGTATCTCATTCAATAGCATAAATTCAAAGTATGTACGAATCACCATACCAATTAGTATCCACATGATCACGTTTATCAACATATTTGGTATTCATAACCAAATTCACAAAATTTCAAGAATTCACATATTCATATATCATTCTTACTATTCATTATCCAGCCGGATTCAACCTCACATAAATACCTCACATTTAGCCTTATTGGCTATATTTCTTACAATTTCCATATCAATCAAATGGCCATTTAGTAAGACTATCCGTCTGGCTCAATCTCACTATCTCACATATCATTTATGGGTAGCTATATGCTCGGCTCAGCTTGCCCATCTCACATAATATTTTAATAAATCAAATGGCCATTAGTGAGACTATCCGCCTGGCTCAGTCTCACTTCTCACATGGGTAGTTATACACCCGGCTCAGCTTGCCCATCACACACAATCACATATCCTCACCTTCCTCACATATCACACTTTCGTGTGAGTCACAACACAATACCATTCAATGCAATTTCATCTCATCAAATCATTATCAATAATTCACCAACATATCATCCATGCTCACATTCATAGCATATCACAATATAATTCCATGTAATTGCATCTCAACAAGTCATTATCATAATATTTCACTAATATTCTTTCCATGATTACTAATCCATTTTTCATAGTCACAACATCAACATACACAGTTATAAACGGAAAATATAATCAATAATATACCTAATATATACCAACCATATACCAATAATATACCCATATTATCATTTGCCAATATCATTATTTGACAACCAATCCTTACATTAACAATATACAATAAGGTAGAATTTCATTTCATATCATATTCACTAATCTATTCATTCAATCAATTCCAATAAAGGAAATACACAAAATATACATAAGAGCTTAATATATGTACATAATATATAATAGTAATTACTTACCTCAAAGTGCTTCCAACTTCAAAAAGGGTTCTTCTTTTACTTATGAGTACCTTCCTTCCCTTTATCAAGTCATATACATAACCACATATCAATCCCACATAACAACCATGACTCTTGCACTCAAATGCATTAGATGCACTTTAAAGCTCAAGATTTAATATATCCAAATAATTCACACACAAGTCTAGAAATTATGAAAATAATATTAAATCTAGACATATGAGTCTACTTCTAATTTCAACTAGAATTACTTAAATCAGATATGTATAGAATTAATTATGGATCTTTGAAATAATTCAGGTGCAATAGGGCTGACAGCATGAGCAAGCAAATGTTAAGCCTTACCAAACCATTTTAACAACAATTTCAGCTCAAGTTCAAAACACAAAAGTTGTAGGAGACTCTCTAAAGTTTCCAGAGCATCTAACGTTACTCAAATCAGAGCTCTACAACTCAAGATATGATAAAAATACTAGGAATAATTCAATATGAAAATAGAACCCGAAATTGAAACAACAAAACCTAATTTAGTTAATAAAACACATGCTTAGCTTACCAAATTGATGCTCCAATGATAAATAGATCCCCTCAAGCTTCCCAAAATTGTTGATAGATGAGTAGAGAAAAATCAAAGTCTCCCAAAGCTATCAAAATTTCCTCTTCTTCTTCCTCTCTACCATTCTCTACACCCATATACATATACATACGCTCATATACACACTCATACTTGGACCAATCAAAAACTACCATTTTCCCCCCTAAAGTCTCTTCCCAATTTAATACATAATTATCACTTAATATAATAAATAAAGAATAACAATTAGACCTTAAGATATATATTAACAAATATCTCTAAAATATCCTATTAACTCCTTAATGAAATGGGATAATTACCTAATAACCTATAACTTTCTATTGTGAAAATCTAGCCCCAACTTTCCTTATAATTGGGTCCCACTCTACATTACATATACATATCCAACTTAAATTAAAGCTACTACTTAACTATATATAAAATGCAATGTATATGTTAGAAATACATATACTAGAGAGCGGGTATTACAATTTTTCCCTTCTTAAAGAAAATTTCGTCCCCAAAATTTACTACTCACCACTTACAGAAAACAAGCATGGATATTTTTGCTTCATTAGCTCCTCTACCCACCATGTTGCTTCTTTAGGTGATTGGTGACTCCACTTTACCTTTACTATTGGAATCTCTTTATTCCTCAGCTACTTAACATAGACATTCATATTCATAATGCATAAATTAATCTTACATGGTATTAAATTAGTAATCCACTTGTAGCATACCCATACCATCATCAACATTTCATAACACAACTCATAGATCATAACTCATCCATTTCACATTAGGCTTTATCATAAGAACCTAACGACAAGAGCATAATTTAGGAGGAATCTACCGAAAATTTGACAGAACCTCCCCTAAAATATAGACATCTTCCTACTAAAGTAGGGCCATTCCTGTAATAAAATGACTATACTTCTATAAATAATTTTAATTGGCTCAGTTATCAACCACACTATAATTACATATTGTCCCACACTCAAATGAGGCTCAAAGAAACTCAGAGACACTTCAAAGACATACTTAATATCATCAATTTATCCATAAACACAAGCTCAAAATATATCTATATCAACATATCATTTAATATTTATATAGTCACCTTTTGTGATATATTTAGTATTCACAATCAATTCACATATAAAGGATAACATATATATCCCAATATGTGCATTTGCATTTCATCATCTTTAACTCCCACATTCATCAATTCCATACTAGAAAAGTATAAATATAATCAATAAGCAATTGAGTTCACATCAGATGAATCTCAAATCTTAATATTTTAGTTAATGTTTGCATTCATTTCAATAATAGGGATAGTATCTCGTAATCATTCACATAAATGTAAGAACTTACACTTTCACATCGTAATCTTATTATTTGGTGTTATTTGCCTTGCCGATAGATACTTAGCCAATCGACATCTCAACATTTTACATTATCGATGGTCACAAAGCCAATCGATATATTATCACATATCATATGCAATATCATCACAATCACACAAAGATAATGAATAAGTAAAATTCACACATTTCCATTGATATCATTGAGAGCCTACAACATTCATATGCATTCTTATCATTGCTAGCACATATGCAATACCAAGTCTACAATATACTCACTTGGTATATCACATAAGCTTTATTAATCACATACAATTCTTTATCTATAATTCTATTTATGAAATCACATGAACAAATCCCATAACTCCAATGTTTCTACAAAAGCTGGTACTATGAGTCTATTTAAATACTATTAATAATTACAACTTTCACTAAAAAAGAGGTTTTAGATCCCATTACATCTCTGTAGTCTTGAATCAATTCTTTCTGGATAGAAATATACTTTAATCTCTGTATTTAATAACTGTTGGAAATGATTTCCAAAATAATTGATACTTCCAAATCTTTAATACTTGAAAAATAGTAGCTAACTCTTGAATAATACAACTATTGAAATTATAACTATCCATATGTATAAATTATTATTTTCCCATTTGCATTAACACATAACCCAACTCTTATCTTGAGGCTTTAATATAAATCATAATACCTTCATTTTTGGTCTATAATGAAAGTATAAAAGGAATAGTATATGCTTCTTCCAACTTCTTAAAACTTCATTGACAAATTTTAGTTCATTTTAATTCATAAATATGTGTCAAGAAAAACATTTTCTGCCATTCACATCTCACACTTACTAAATTTAACATACTATTGTCCCCAAAGTTGTTTAGAATATTTTTCATGTTCTTTTCTACTTGATATATGAATGAACATATTATCAATAAAGACAATCATAACCGATTCAAATACTATCAAATATTTTTGTTTATTAATGATATAAATGCAACTGGTATACCAATTAATCCAAATAACATAATCAAAAATTTATACCTTCCATTTCCAGTTTGCATACTATATTCAGAAATAAAATGTTCTATCATATGAAGTCATCAAAATCCTAGTCTTAAGTCTATCTTTAAAAATACTATAACATCTCTTAATTAATTGAGTAGCCCTTCATTTCTCAATTACGGATAATTATTATATATTGAGATACTATTCAATTGCCTGTAATCATTACATAACCCCATACTACTATCTTTTTTTCTTATAGACTGAATTGATGCTCATTATGATGAATTATTCAATCAGACAATCTGTCTTTTTCAATTCTTTTAGTTCCATTAATGTATGTAAAGTAATCATTATTGATGTAGCCTTTGGAATAATTGTATTTCAATGCTACTCTTCGGTGCAGTAGTAATTCTAGCATTTCATCTCGGAACACATTAAAAAATTCTCTGATTATGAATATATATATTACCCTTGAACTAATATTCATCAATTCCTCAATAGTGGCTAAATAATTTTCATGCTCATCTTAAACCATATGAAAAACAATCATAGTTGAAATCAATTAAGCATGTACAATTTCTCTTTTAATCACTGTCTCTATCTTTCTCTATCTCAAATATCCATATCTGCCTTCTTTTTTTTAATAAGCCAAATTACAATAATACTATAGTTTCATACCTAATCTATTCTTGAAATAATACTAATCTTCTTCCCAATTCAATGATTATTGAAGTCTGCATATCAATCATACAGTTTGACTATTTTAAATAAAATCCCACCACCAAATTCACTATCTCAACGTTCTAGTAGGCATTGAAACATATAGATCATTTCCCTAATAATGCAAGTGTGCCATTTATATACATAATTCATATTCATATGAATGATCAGATAAATTCAAAATCAAAAGGTATCATAAGCAACATAATAAAATGTACTCGTATTTTCATCTGATGTGAGAAAAGCTTCTAACTGAGTAATAGCTTATTCTCTTTCTTAATTCTGAGATTGATTATCGGTTTAGCTTATGTCAAAGTATCAGCTCCCTTTTTCTTAATATCTCTTTCAACCCCTACTCAAATTAACACTAACTTGAAATATTTTCTTTCTTGTATTGTTTTGCTGAGATCTTTCAACAGTTTTCTTCAATAAACAATCTTTAAAAGAATGCCCGACATTCTATATTAGTAGCATATATTAGGTCTGGGGCCAACATTTTTCTGAATAGATTCTACCACAATTGATGCAGACCAAAACTGATGTACTACCCATAATTTATTGGTGTCTTTTCAACTATTAAGTCTTCTAATTTTTCTATTACATATTTTTCCCATTAATTAACTAATATGCTTTGCTTCACGTCTTTTAAAACCACTTGTTGGAAATTAGAAACTTTGAAAACTGAACTACCACTGATTTGAGTTGAAATAGCAAGTATGCTAGTAGTTTTCTTCTTTTTAACTTCTAAAGCTTCCTCTTCATTTATAGTTTCTTCATCGAGCAATGCAATTTCATTCTCTCTCTCTGATCCCTAAATTCACCCTTTTCTCAAGTCTTCTTTGCTTTATCTCATCAGTTTTTATCTTTTCAAAACATACGTTGATAATTTTCTAAAATTGCACCTCATAATTAATTATAATGAAATCATTTTCCTATAATTCTAAAAATTCAAACTTCTTTCTATCTACATATGCTTCTGAAATATATTTCTCTGTTAATTTTTCTACCAGCTTAGGATATCTAGCTCAGACAGTGACACTGCATAACTAATTCTCTTTGTATCAGTACAATCAATTCGATCTAGAATTCCTTCCATATTCTGTAACCATTCCTCTACTATGACAGGATCACTAATACCTATGTAAGCCTTTGCACTTTGCTCTCTTATCTTTTCATAATTCTTATAATATTTTTAACAATGCTATCCACTTGCTCTTGATTAATAGCTTTTACCCCTTTGATCATTTCAATAATATGCAAGAATATGCATCTATGAAGGGGTTATAAATAAAAATTTCAAGCTCATATAAAGCATGCATTTGTATTAGTCTATAAATTAACTCTAGTAACTCATTTGGGCCGATGAATTGAGCTTAGTGTCCTTCCATCCTGACATATACAATGCACATCAACTAGATGTCATCAATGACGCATGCATGATATATCATGAATGCATCATGTCTCATATCTAGAGAGAATCTAATCTCCGCTTTGATACCACTAAATGTAACGCCCACAATCACCACCATACATATGGCAACAATCCACCAATTCATATGGCATAAGAAAAACTTTCCTTGAATGTACTCATTCATATATACGAATACTCATATAAGTATATATTGTTTAACATTTCATATATAAAAACATATGATAAACATCTATACAACATCATATAAATATGCTGACATGATATACAGGATGAAGGTCGGATGCACCAATCTCGTTTCGGCCCATCTAAGACTCCAATGCAAGCTTCACACTTTTAGTCTAATAGAGACTTGAAAACTTTCAATGTAAAAGGGTGAGCTTACAACTCAATAAGTAACCACTAATACAGTTGTACACATATAACAAGCTCACAAGAGTTGAATTAATTTAATATAAAATCCATTATATAAAACACATTCTCTAGGTAATAAAATTATCCTTCAAACCTCTAATAAGTCCACATATAATCACCATGAAGTTCCTCATGATGTGGGTCAAAAGTGAAGGATATAAAGAAGGATATGCCGAGTTGATTAGAACTCGGCACGCCTTGCCTCAGTCATGACTCGGCACACTGTGCCAAGTCAGCATAAGCCTGCTTGGCTTGACTCAAAGGCGCGGGGATGACTCGGCACCAAAGAATGAGTCAGCACGCCATACCTCTGTTAAGAGTCGGCACCGAGCTCTCCCTTCCTTCCTTTGACATTTTACACACTCTATTTCATTTTGATGTATAGCAATCCATTCCATACTTGTATATAACTCAAATAAAGATTAAAAACACTTTATAACCATACTAAACATCACCAATACATAATTCTCAATCATTCACAAGTTTAAAGCATCAACATTCATTATTTTAACTAGAAACAACCCAATCACACATTGCATCTCATTCAATAGCATAAATTCAAAGTATGTACGAATCACCATACCAATTAGTATCCACATGATCACATTTATCAATATATCTGGTATTCATAACCAAATTCACAAAATTTCAAAAATTCACATATTCATATATCATTCTTACTATTCATAATTTGGCTGGAGTCAACCTCACATAAATACCTCACACTTAGCCTCATTGGCTATATTTCTCATAATTTCTATATCAATCAAATAGCCATTTAGTAAGACTATCCGCCCGGCTTAGTCTCACTATCTCACATATCATTTATAGATAGCTATACGCTCGGCTTAGCTTGCCCATCTCACACAATATTTTAATAAATCAAATGGCCATTAGTGAGACTATCCCCCTGGCTCAGCTTGCCCATCACACACAATCACATATCCTCACCTTCCTCATATATCACACTTTCGTGTGAGTCACAACACAATACCATTCAATGCAATTGTATCTCATCAAATCATTATCAATAATTCACTAACATATCACCCATGCTCACATTCATAGCATATCACAATATAATTCCATGTAATTGCATCTCAACAAGTCATTATCATAATATTTCACCAATATTCTTTCCATGATTACTAATCCATTTCTCATAGTCACAGCATCAACATACACAGTTATAAATGGAAAATATAATCAATAATATACCTAACATATACCAAAAGTATACTAACCATATACCAATAATATACCTATATTATTATTTACCAACATCATTATTTGGCAACCAATCCTCACATTAATAATATACAATAAGGTAGAATTTCATTCCACATCATATTCACTAATCTATTCATTCATTCAATTCCATTAAAGGAAAATACACAAAATACACATAAGAGCTTAATATATGTATGCAATATATATTAGTAATTACTTACCTCAAAGTGCTTCCAACTTCAAAAAAGGTCCTTCTTCTACTTATGAGTGCCTTCCTTCCCTTTATCAAGTCCTATACATAACTACATATCAATCCCACATAACAACCATGACTCTTGCACCCAAATGCACTAGATGAACTTTAAAGATCAAGATTTAATATATCCAAATAATTCACACACAAGTCCAAAAATTATGAAAATAATACTGAATCTAGACATATGAGTCTACTTCCAATTTCAATTAAAATTACTCAAATTAGACATGTATGAAATTAATTATGGATTTTTAAAATAATTCGGGTGCAATAGGGTTGACAGCATGAGCAAGAAAATGTTAAGCCCTGTTAGACTATCTTAATAGCAATTCAGCCCAATGTCAAAAACACAAAAGTTGTAGGAGACTCTCTGAAGTTTCTTGAATATCTAACCTTGCTCAAATCAGAGCTCTATAACTCAAGATATGATGAAACTACTAGTACTAATTCGATATGAAAACGGAACCCGAAATTGAATTAACAAAACCTAACTTCAATTAACAAAACACATGCCTAACTTACCAAATTGATGCTCCAATAATAAATAGATCCCCTCAAGCTTCCCAAAATTATTGATAGATGAGTAGAGAAAAATTAAAGTCTCCCAAAGCTATCAAAATTTCCTCTTCTTCTTCCTCTCTACCATTCTCTACACCCATATACATATACATACACTCACACACACAATCACACTTGGACTAATAAAAAACTACCATTTGCTGCCCCTAAAGTCTCTTCCCAATTTAATACATAATTATCACTTAATATAATAAATAAAGAATAACAATTAAACCTTTAGATATCTATTAACAAATATCTCTAAAATATTTCATTAACTCCTTAATGAAATGGAATATTTACCTAATAACCCACAACTTTCTATTGTGACAATCTAGCCCCAACTTTCCTTACAATCGGATCCCACTCTATATTACATATACATATCTAACTTAAACTAAGCGTACTACTCAACTATGTATAAAATGCAATGTATACATTAGAAATATGTATACCAGAGAGCGGGTGTTACAATCCATTAGTCAATAAAAATTTTATTAGTCAAGTTTTAAAATTTTATATTTGAGTTTTTAAACTTTTGAAAAATATAAATTGATTTGATATTTTGGAACTTAATTAATTTTTATTAACATTTTAGAAAATTTTATGATTTTATAATTATACAAAAATATTTGATTTTTTTCATGTTACTTTTAGTTAAATAAAATTTGAAATTTAAACTATTTAACTTAAATTATTTTTTAAATAATAATTTAACTCAAAATAATAAAATAAGTATTAATTTTGCATGTATCAATTGAATTCTCAATATTTAAAAATAAGTAACAAAAATAATAATTTATTTAATTAAAAAACTTAATTTTGAATTCCTATTACTAAAAAAATCATTTTACATATATCAAGTGAAAAAATATATGTTAAACAAAAAATAAAAAAATATATGTATATGTATCAATTTGCCAAAATTAATAGGTTATTATTAAATTACGAAAAATGTTAAAGAATGTGTATTTATTTGCAAATAGTTAAAACGCACCGTTTTGATGTGGCGCCTATGTATAGGGGTGTGCAACGCGTGAGTCAGTTCAGTTTAGAGAAAAATATGTTAAATGATCAGTTTTTAATTGCTATAAAACATTAACCGAACCGCAAAGTGAATTTGATGTTGTAATCGACAGTTTGGGTGGGGAATAAATTCAAGTAGATTAGTTCAGTTAATCAGTTTGAGTTATGTCATTGGGCCTGTCAATTTAGGCTATATTTATTAAGCCCAATACCAAAAAACTTCAATAAATTTTATTAAAAGTTGAGTTTAGCCCATAATTATTTTATAAGACCTAAGGCTCTTATAAAAAAATAGAGAAAATTACACAACTAGAGCCCTTTTAGAAGTCATTAACAGTAAATGCCCTTTCCATTTTTATTATTTACGCGCGTGTCCTTTTACTTTTCAAGTTTGCCCTTTTTTTATTTTTGCTTTCACTTTTGCATCTTTTTGTTTTGACTTGTTTGGCTGCGTTTTTTTTTCCTTATCTTTCTTTTCTTCTCTTCGTCTTCCCCACATTCTACCCCACCTTCTACCCCACGTTTTCCCACGTTTTTCCCACGTTCTTCTTTCACCTTTTTTTCAGCGGTAAATTGTTTGGTAACATTGAACGGTTTTTGGGTTCTATTTAATTTGTTGCTTCATTGTTAGTATAGTCGAATTAATACCTAATTTGAAGGAGAAAACCATATAGAGTTGCAATGGTAAAGAAATCAGTGTGTAGGAG
>CATIWO010157384.1:0-20025 GCA_949673435.1 Macaranga tanarius | reverse complement strand
TTTTACCTAACTTTGACAAAACCTTTGAGATTGAATGTGATGCTAGTGGCTTTGGGATTGGGGCTGTTTTGATGCAAGAGGGCAGACCTATTTGCTATTTTAGTGAGAAACTAAATGGCCCAATCCTTCGATATCCAACCTATGACAAGGAGCTCTATGCTTTGGTTCGGGCCTTGCAAATATGGCAACACTATTTGTGGCCTAAGAAGTTTGTCATTCACACGGATCATGAGAGTTTGAAACATCTCAAAGGGCAAGACAAGCTGAACCGTCGACATGCCAAATGGATGGAGTTTATTGAGACATTTCCATATATGATCAAGTACAAAAAAGGTAAGGAGAATGTGGTTGATGATGCGTTATCTTAAAGGTATGCTCTTCTTACTACTCTTGATTCTAAATTATTGGGCTTTGAGTTCATTAAAGAGTTGTCTATGAGTGATCATAATTTTGGCAATGTGTTTGCATCTTGTACTGATGGGGCTATTTTCAATGACTTTTATGTGTTTGAGGGTTTTCTTTTTAAGAAAAACCGATTATGTGTGCCAAATTGCTCTTTGCATGTTGTATTGGTTAAAGAGGCACATGGGGTTGGTTTAATGGGTCATTTTGGGGTGCAAAAGACTTATGAAATTTTGATTGAGCATTTTTATTGGCCATGCATGAAACATGAGGTGAACAAAGTTTGTGGTTAATGCATTGTGTTTTTAAAGGCTAAGTCCAAATTGCAACCCTCATGGGTTATATACACCTTTACCTATTCCTGATATTCCTTAGATAGATTTGTCTATGGACTTTGTGCTTGGTTTGCCTAGGTCTAAGAAAGGTAGAGATAGTATTTTTGTTGTTGTTGATAGGTTTAGTAAGATGGCTTACTTTATACCATGTCGTAAATGTGATGATGCTGTTCATATTACTGACTTGTTTCTTAGGGAAGTTGTACGTTTGTATGGAGTACCTAGGACCATTGTTAGTGATAGAGATGTTAAATTTTTAAGTCACTTTTGTTTTGTGTTATGGGGTAAGTTAGGCAATAAATTGCTCTATTCTACTACTTGCCATCCACAAACAGATGGACAAACTGAAGTTGTGAATAGGACTTTAGTTCAATTGCTTCGTGGTTTGATTTCTAGGAATTTAAAATCTTAGGAGGATTTGTTGCCATATATTGAATTTGCATACAATAGGGCTGTTTATAGCACTACACACGCTTCACCATTTAAAGTTGTATATGGTTTTAATCCATTAACTCCTATTGATTTGATTCCTTTGCCTCTTAACAAGCTTGTTAGTGTTGATGGTTCTTCTAAGGCAGATTTGGTTAAAAAGCTACACAAGCAAGTTAAAGATAGGACTGAGAAGCAAAATGTAAAAGTGGCCGACAGGGTCAATAGAGGGCGTATTCAAAAGGTGTTCCAACCTGGAGATTGGGTTTGGGTTCATTTTCGAAAGAAAAGGTTCCCAAATCAGAGGAAATCTAAGCTACGTCCAAGGGGTGATGGACCATTTCAAGTTCTAGAACGAATCAATGATAATGCCTACAAGATTGATTTGAAAGGTAAGTATAATGTGAGTGGTACATTTAATGTTGCTGATTTGAGTCCTTTTGATGTAGGTGATGAGCTTGATTCGAGGACGAATCATCCTAAAGAATGAAGGAATGATATGGACATGGCCAAGCTTAAAGATAGTGGTGGCATTTGCATTGGCGATAGCTTGGATGGGCTTGGTGGAGAGGACAATAAGGAAACCAAAGAAAAAGCTAAGGATCTATTAAGCATGCCATAAGGCCCAATTATAAGGTCAAGGTCTAAGAAACTCTAAGAGGCCTTAATTGGCTATATGCAAGATTGGGCTAATCAAAGAAGTCCAATTGATCATGTTAGGTTCAGCCCAAGTGAAGACTTTAATGAAAGGACTTTGTTTAATGTTTTGCAAGTCCAAATACATAAATATTAGTGTGGACTTAGTATGTGGGCCGAATTCTCTTCATTAGTTCAGAACTATGTTATTAACTATTAAGCCTTATACTTGGTGGCTAAGTAGTTAGTAATTTTCTTTTTTTATTATTAGGGTTTTATTATGTTAGAATATTATAAAAACACCGCTTTTGGGGCTTTTTTTTTATTCAGATTAGAATTAAATGAAACTTATCATTGTGTTCCTTTGCATATTTGCTTGAATTCTTGTTGAATGCATAAACCACTTATCAAGGAATTGATCTATCCTTGTGGCGTATTAAGGGTTAGGGTTTAAAGAACTTTGTTTTCTTTAAGTTCTAATTCTTTGATCAACAAATCTTTACAATCTGATCTAAGTGATTTTTGGGTTTGACATCAATTTGTTCTTAGGTTTTCAAGATAGTAATTTAAGGGTTCATAATCGTTAGGGTTTTAGTTCTATTCCTTGGAGGTTCTTAATACCACTCATCAAAATTTTCGGTAATAATTCATGGCAAACACCTCGGATCCTCCACCTAATCAAAGTGGAGCATCTACCAGTATATTAGTTGTCACCCAAACGACTCTAATAACTTCCCAAGGTGATTGTTCACAATCTCTTGGATCAGAATCATTGCAATTGACAACCACTACTCAAACAAGAATAACCTACGGAGTATCCCCATCATATTATTCTCCTTTTCAATATATGTTCAGATTTGTTCCGACTATTCTTTTTTCGAATCTGCCAGAATTTTTAACTCCACCTAATGTGGCTGGAATAAGTCAGACTCTTATTCCACCAAATCTATCACCATTAGCTAAAGAATAAATAATTCAGAGCCTCAACGCTCAGCTTTAACTCGTTCAACAAAGATATTATTCTTCACTCAAGGAGCAACAGTCGATGTGCCTGCTATAAGAATATCTACTCCTAGATCTGTCCCGGCTATAGGGGCAAACGACGACAACTGATTGCCACTCTGTAATGAATGAGAGGAATTACGTGATAATAGAAATAGGAGACAAGAATCCAATTCGAAATAGGAATCAGAATCTAACTTTCCAATAAGAGATAGGGCTGACTTCAATTAACAGTTACGAGAAGCAATACACAAGGTTCGAACTAGACCTGATGAAATAGAGGAACGCATATTAGATAGAAGCACTCCATTTGTTCATGACATAATGGCGACCTTAATACCTTTGAAGTTCAAGGTTCCGTCTCTCGATCAGTATGATAGAATGAGTGACCCCATAGCTCATGTTTCTATGTTTCACACGAAGATGATGTTGCAGAATGTTAATGATACAATTATGTGTCGAGTCTTCCCCATGACTCTAACAAACACAACTCAGAGATGGTTTTACCGACTGCCAAAAAATTCTATAGCCACTTTCGACGAATTGATCGAACAATTCAGGATTCGGTTCATAACCAATATCCTGCCAAAGAAGAGCATTAATGACTTATGGCTCTGTAAGCAAGATAATAACGAGACACTTCAAAGTTATCTTGACAGATTTAACAAAATAGTTATGAAAATAGAGTACTTAAGCAACGAAGTAGCCATCGATGCTTTAAAGTGCGGAACCAAGATGGGGAAGCTCAGAGATAAAATTATAATAAAAAAGCCCCAAACTTTTCTGGAAGCAATGGCTATTGCAACGAAGCTAATTGACTTGGATGAAAACAGAAGAGACATGCGGAAAAAAGATGATGAAAGGGGGCCAAGAAGGAAAGATGAGAAAAAAGAATAAAAAAGGGAGTACGGTTCCAATAGACAAAGGAATGATGATAGAAGATACGCTCCTCTTAATGCCCCTAGATCAGAATTCCTGATGTGGATTAAGCAAAATGGTATAGACATACCAACTCCATGGAAACTTAATCCACTTTATATCGAAACCAGAGATAAAAACCGATATTGCAAATGCCATCTAGACTATGGTCATGATATAGACAAATGTCGTGATCTCAAGAATGAGATAGAATGATTGGTCAAAGCAGGCTCCTTTAAAAAGTTCACCGAAGATTTCCCAAAACGAACTAGAAGTTCGGACACTCGGCCTGAACATCAGAAGGACTCAAAGAAGACTCGCAGAGATATATCTGGAGTAATAAATATGATTATAGGTGGCGAGTCCTCATCAGGAGGAAGGAAAAGGCCACAAAGAGAGGTGCATATGGCATGAACTAATTCGCCTACACCAATGATCACAATCTCCCCAGAGGATGGACTGCATGTCAAGCAACCTCATAATGATGCATTAGTCATCAACACCCACATAAAAAATTACTTGGTAAAAAGGATACTCATAGATGACGGAAGCGCAGTTAATGTACTTACTTGGGAAGCCTTCCGAGCAATAGGAGGCTCATCTGTTGAACTAAAACCCATCACCAACCCGATAACCAGCTTTTACGGAGGACCTGTCCAACCAATGGGAAGTGTTAAGTTGGATATAGAATTGGGAGATCGAGACTCCCAAGAGCATCTTACTATCAAATCTTTGTTCATTATTATTGATACGAGACTGGCCTATAACGGAGTCATCGGAAGACCAATCCTATGGGAAACTAATGCAGCAACAAGTATCAGATACTTGATAATGAAAATTCTTATTCTAGGAAAAGTCATTATTTATTAAGGGAGATTAGAAAATCGCTAAACAGTGTTATCAGTTAGCCACCAAAGATGAATTAGAAGCATTTCCGATTGAATCTAATATGAAAATTAAAAAATAAGGAATAAAGCCAGAACTGGTAGAAGAATTGAGAGAAATAAGGCTTACGAATGGCAAAATCGTAAAAATCGGAGGGAAAATACTTGAGAAAATAAAAGAGAAGATAGAACGAGTGTTGCAAATTCACTCAAGTACTTTTACCACACAAGCATCAGAAATAGTGGGGATTGACTCAACTGTAGTGGCTCATAGTCTAAACATTAATCCCTCTATTAAGCCTGTGATACAGAATAAGCGGAACTTCACAACAGAGAGGCAAAAGATCATAGCCTCTGAAATAACAAAGCTCCTAGAGGTAGGATTCATATGAGAAGTCAGACATCCTGAATGGCTAGCGAATGTTGTACTCGTCCGAAAGCCAAATAAATATAGGATGTGCGTAGACTATACAGATCTAAACAAAGCATGCCCTAAGGACAATTATCCCTTACCAACCATTGACCAGTTAGTTAATTCAACTGCATATCATGGAATGTATAGCTTTGTGGATGCTACTCAAGGATATCATCAGATCCCTATGAAGGAAGAAGACCAAGAAAAAATATCCTTCATAACTCATCAAGGGTTATACTGTTATAATGTAATGCCCTTCGGACTCAAAAACGCAGAAGCTACATACCAACAGTTCATAAACTTCATCTTCAATGAGGACATCGGTAAAACTATAGAGGTATATGTAGACGACCTAATTGTCAAAAGTCGAATAGACCAGGACTATTCTATAGACTTAGAACGAGTCCTAAAAAAACTAAATGAATATAAGGTTAAGCTTAACCCCGACAAATGTGTCTTTGGGGTAAAAGCGAGAAAATTCATTGGTTTCATAATCTCACAGAGAGAAATCAAAGCCAATCTAGAAAAGATGGAAGCAATCATTAATATGAAGCCTCCAACAACACTCAACGAATTGCAGAAACTATATGGACGAATCACTACATTAGGAAGATTCATGTCATGATCAGTAAGAAAATGCCTTCCCTTCTTTAGGGCAATTAAGAACATCAAGAAATTCGAATGGAATACTGATTGTCAAAAGGCATTTGAAGATATCAAAAAATTATTAACATCTCCACTTCTGCTGAGTACACCAACACCAGGGGAAATATTGTACCTTTATCTCTTAGTGGGAAATGAATCCTTAGCATCAGTACTGATCTAAGAAGATAAAGGGGAACAAAATCTCATTTACTATATGAGCAAGGTCCTCAGAGGATCAGAAATCCGCTATCCCAAAATGGATAAGCTAGCACTGGCTCTAGTGCACACAGTAAGGAAGCTCCGCCACTATTTTTAAGCTCACAAAATAGTAGTACGAACGAATCAACCACTAAGGAAGATTTTACAAAGATCGAAAACATCCGGAAGACTCGTCCAATGGTCAGTACAGTAATATCCGTGTCCTTGAACCGGATTATTTTAAAGTAATGATAATTAAGGAATATTTATTATATTAAATAAATATTAATTGGAGTTAATTATCATTTTTGAATAGATGATTAAGAGATCAATTATATTATGTTAAGTTAATATTAAATTGAGGTTGAGTGTGTGTGGTATTAAATTGAAGTTATTAAGGGTTAATTTTATTTTGTTGTGAGAAATGAAGGAATAAAATATAAGATATTAAGATTGGATTTAATTGAGTAGAATTTTGAAGGATGTAATTGAAAGAGAATATTTGATGTATTTGAAACAAAAGAAGGTAAATGGAGTAATAAGGAAAGAAAGAAAAGAAGAGGGAGTGAAATGGAAAGGAAGAAGTGGAGTTGTTTGCTTCTGTAAGAAGAAAAAAAAGAAAAAAAAAGAAGGAAGAGAAGAAAAAGAGAAGAATAAGAAAGTGAAAGAGAAGAAGAGAAAGTGGTATGGAATAGAGAATTCGAAATCATAAGGAAGAATTTTGGATTTCAGCTGGAGAAATAGGTGAGTGGCACTTTTAACTTGAGTTTTAGTTTTAAATTTTGTTAATTTGAAATTGAAATTAAGTATATGAAATTGATGTTTAAATGTTAGATTTAGACATAATTATGTAGTATACATATTGTAGATACGTTTAAGATTGTTATTTGTGTAAATTCTGAGCTTTTGGGTGTTGAAAATTTAAGTTTTCTATCAAAATTCTGCTGTTGCTGTCGACTCAAAAGGCCAGAGGGTGGTGCCTCTACGTTGAGGTAGCGCCTTCGCGCCTGGTGGGTGGCACCTTCGCTATGTTGGGTGGTGCCTTTGCGATGAAGTCGGCGCCTCTAGAGGGAACTCGGTGCCTCTACATGCATGGTCGACGCCTCTGCATTATGGTCAGTGCCTCTACACGTGTGGTCGGTGCCTCCGTGACTGAAGTCAGTACCCCTGCGCAGAGTCTGCGCCTCTACACCCTGAACCACACCCGGTTTCGTTTGTTTTCAGTTTAATTAAATCACAACCGTACCGAACATTAGAATAATATTTTAGAATATTTGAAATGTCAGAAAATGAGTTTAATCTTTAAAGTTGGATATATTGATAAACAGTCAAAATTGGATGGTCGAGACGCATAGCGTTGCTTAAGAAGGACCTAACTTTCGGCATCGGATGAGCCACGGGGCCCGTAACATATCAAATTGAAGCTAACTCAGAGAGCTATATTCCCGACGAACCCCATTTTGATGTTCAAATTTGACCATTTAGGCCTCTATTTGGGGCTTTAAAGTTTTAGTTGAAATTATAGTTTTAAGTGTGCATGACACTAAAAATTAGAGAGCCCATGTATGAGGCATGGTAGAATTGGGTAGTTGTATATAGTCGAAGCCTAGGGCTGAATACACATCCTACCATATAGATGTATATAATTTATTCCTTCTTAGTAAGGACTTATTAACTTAATAAGTAGAATAATGAATGATGAGACTTTTAAAGTCTCCGAGTAGAGACTAAAGTATGTTCGTTAACAATGAGGCTGGGAAGATAATGAAATAAATGAATGATGAGATGTTAAGTAATTATATATATATATATTCAACCTGATTCCCTTCTGATAAGGATAAATCAAATCTGGAAATGGAGAGTTAAGTAGAAACATTATAATATTCAATGTTTTAGTTGATGGGTATGATATTCAAGTATCCAGTATAGAGACTAAAGATTGAAATACTCCAGTGGAATCCAATATGAGAAAATATAGAAGTCTGAGAATGAGGTTTTGTAAGAAAGGCACAAGGAAATGCAAGTGATGCTAGAATACTCGAGAACTCCTACAAAAAAGTAATATAGTTTTAATTGAATATAACCCTAAGGATTGAGATTCCTTATCAGGGACACAGAAGATTCGTAGATGTGTACATTCGACGCCGGGGGCCAAATACACATAATATCGTACAGAGATAAATCCATATTTGAATAATATTTAGAAAATGTGTATAGCCGTTGCCTGTGGCCAGATACACATAATATCATAGAGGATTATGGTTAAGTAGCATATACACAAATTTATAATTGAAGTTAATAAATGTGTATAGCCGTTGCCTATGGTCGGATACACATGTTACTATAATATGAGTGGGTATATGTGCATAGCCGATGCCTGGGGCCAGATGCATATGATATTGCATAAGAGTTAGTTAGTGGAAGTATATAGTCGTTGTCAGGGGCCAGATACACCATGTATAGTCGTTGCCAGGGGCTGGCTATATGTATGTACAGTCGTTGCCAAGGGCTGGGTACATGTATGCACAACCGTTGCTAGGGGCCGGGTGTATAATTTGTTATGAAGATGTAGGATTACATCTGAGATATATGTTAAAGCTGTTGCTTGGGGCCAGCTACATATATCAGGTTAGATTGACCTTTGAGTCATTTTGGGCTTAAGTGCTGATCACACTTAAGTACTCTTATCATGGGTATTGAATATGAATAAATACTTGTGAGATATCATAGTGTTGAATGATATTGTACTTAAGGTTACGTGTACGTGTATGAAGTACTCTTAGTTAATAATTTTCAATGGATAGTGTATGTTGATGATGATCTTATTGTTAGTATGTTTAAGTATAAAACCAATGAATGTATGGTGAGATATTGATTTGTTTCGTTTATCGATCTGTCTTTTAATATACTACTTGAATTAGAAAGGGATTATTTTATATTTGAAATTCTAATTTTTATGAGAGAAAGGTTAGTGAGTGATGCTATATAGCGTATTTATTTAATACTAATGGCTATTGAATCCCTATCATTTCAGTAAATAAATATGTATACAAAAGGAGATTTTATAAAATATTCGAACGAGTAATGGATATGGTTATTTTTGAAATTGAGATTTATTTGAATGTAAACGAAATATTTGAAGTTCATTGATTTTTATTGTTGAAACTACTGGAAGTTGGTTTTAAAGATTTCTTATGATAATGTTTCAAAATAATATTTTATCCACTCACTAGGTAATTTCCTTTTGAAATTACTCACACTCGTTTTGTTTTAAAATTTTTAGTATAGGTAATTGATTACTGCTTAGTCTGCAATGAAAGATGACAGTGCCGCAGACCATGACAGTAAATGAGGATGGATAAGATGAAGATTTTCTTTTTTAGAAATATTTAAGGAATGAGATTAGAAATTGTTAATTTTATTATGTCAACAATGAGTTGTATAAAGAGATGTATATACTTTTAAATAGTTTTAGAGTTTAGCATTCAATTCTTGTAATTTTGATGATAAGAGATTAATAATTATTATTAAGTATTTAATTATATATCTTAATAGTATTAGTAGTAGTGAGGGTATTACAAGTACAACTGGGCGAGCATGATATATCATATAAACCCCGAACAGCAATAAAGGCACAAGTATTGCCTGACTGCATACAATAAATGACTGAAATTGCAAGGCTCAGTAATGAAAAGAACCTGTGGAGAATGTATATTGATGGGGCATCAGGTAGACAAGGATCGGGAGCAGGAATAATTTTGATAGGTCCCAAAAAAATAAAAATCGAGTATGCTGTCAAAATAGCATAGGTGCCACAAATAATGCCGCAGAATGTGAAGCCCTGATCATAGGATTAAAGCTGGCAAACAAAGTGATAGCGGAAAGCCTCCAAATACTCTGCGATTCTCAGCTCGTAGTGAACTAGCTTAAAGGAACATATGAAATAAAATATCCAAATATGATTAAATATTTGGATAAAGCTCAATCACTCCTACGCATGATTGAAGAAAATGGCACACAATGGATTTTAGTCCATATCCCAAGAGCTGAAAACAAAGCTGATTTCATAGCTAAGTCCACAGCAGAAAACAGACCTATATTTCAGAACCTCCTACTCAAATAAGAAATCGTTAAGCCTTTATTGGAGGAAAATGAAGTCCTAACCACTTGTGAAATAGCCGAGTGGATCAAACCTATTGCTGAATACCTAAAAATAGTAAAGCTACCAGACGATAGGAATCAGGCAAAGAAAATTTGAATAAAAGCTGCTCAGTATTCATTCCAAAATGGAAATTTATACCGAAGATCATTTAGCCATCCATAGAGTAAGTGTGTTTCAGCTGAAGAAGGAAATTACATCATTAGAGAAATACACGAAGGAATATGTAGAGCTCACGAAGCTCAGGCCACATTAGTTAAGAAAGCCCTACTACAAGGCTATTATTGGCCCACAATGTCATAAGATGCACAAAAGTTGGCACAAAGCTGTGACAAATATCAAAGATACTCGCAGCTGGTGCATACACTGGCCCAGATGCAAAACCCCATTGGAAGCCCATGGCCCTTCGCCATTTGGGGAATGGACATTCTCGGACCTTTCCCAATAGCTCCAGAACAGAAAAAATTCATTATTGTTGTAATTGATCACTTCACAAAATAGATAGAAGTTGAAGTAGTTTCAATAATAACGGAAGCCAAGATCCGCAACTTCTTTTGGAAAGAAATAATATGCAGATTTGGAATCCCACATACACTCATTATGGATAATAGGAAACAGTTCGATAATTTAAAGTTCAAACAATTCTGTTTTGAACTACAAATAAAGCTACGGTTCACTTCTGTAGCTCATCCCCAGACCAACGGGCAAACAGAGGTAACCAATTGGACCATATTACAAGGCATCAAAAAACATCTTGATGATAAAAAAGGAGATTGGATTGATGAACTGTATAATGTCATATGGGCATATCACACTACTCCAAGGAGTGAAACAGGAGATTCACCCTTTCGATTAGCTTACGGGATGGATGCAGTAATCCCAGTTGAGATAGGATCTCCTTTGTATAGGGTCTGCAAAGACCTCAATGAAACAAAAAATGCAAACAATTGAAAAATATCTTTATATATACTCAAAGAAAGAAGAGAACAGGCTGCAGCTATAGCCGAAGCTAGACGACAACAAGTGGCTCGCTATTATAATAAAAGGGTCAGATCAAGAACTTTTAAGGTAGGAGATTTGGTCCTACGAAAATTAGAAATAGGAAAGGGCAATGCAGGAACTGAAAAGCTAAAGCCCAATTGGAAAGGACCATACTAAGTCATCGAAGCAACCAATAAAGGGGCATACAGACTTGGAGACCCGAAGGGAAATACCATTCCAAGATTTTAGAATGTAGAAAGCTTACAAAAATACTACGAGTAAGCATCTGCAAAGACCAGATGAACAATTTCTACAATCTGTAGTCATTTTGTAATAAATGAGAATTTCAATTTCTAAAAATAAAGTTAAAGACGAGTCCCTATACTCGTAAACAAATCAAGTGACACTCGTACAAATAAGAAGAGGAGTTCCTACACTTGCAAATAAAATGAGTGATGACACTCATAAAAAGTAAAAGATGAGTCTCTACACTCGCAAATAAAATAAGTAACGACACTTGTAAAAATTAAAGACGAGTCCCTACACTCGCAAATAAAATGAGTAACGACACTAGTAAAAATTAAAGACGAGTCCTTATATTCGCAAACAAAATGAGTAACAACACTCATAAAAATTAAAGATGAGTCCCTACACTTGCAAACAAAATGAGTAACGATACTCATAAAAATTAAAGACGAGTCCCTACACTCGCAAATAAAATGAGTAACGACACTCGTAAAAATTAAAGACTAGTCCCTACACTCACAAACAAAATAAGTAACGACACTCGTAAAAAGTAAAGACAAGTCCTTACACTCGTAAGCAAAATGAGTAACTACACTCGTAAAAATAAAAGATGAGCCCCCTCACTCGCAAACAAATCAATTAACGAAAAACACTTAACTGAGTCCTAACAGTCGCGGATACTACTCGAAGCAAGTAATGATATTCAAAAAGGTAAAAAAATAAGACAAGTACCTAATACTTGCAAACCACTACAGATTTCTACATAGAGCTCAGTACACAACGAAATAGCAAAAATGGAAAATGATATTTTTCATTAATTAATCCGAGAGTACAATGCAAAATTGCCTTTATAAGGCGAGAAAAAAAGGCTAAAAAAAAGCTATTCCTTTAGTGAAGGCGGAATACAACTTCCACCGATCGAAGGACGTCCAACAAATTTTGAAGCGGTAGAAGACTCCACAGTATGGTCGATATCCCCAGTCTGAATAGACGAATGACTTTTTCGAACAATAGTCACCGCCTTTTCTTTACGAATTACCTCACTTAAATCCTGAAGAGAGATCTTATGAATAGGGGTAAAATCAATATCGGAATGCTGCAAAGATAACATTCGTTGGCACTCTGACTTTATGGCCTGCACAAAATTAACTATAAGATCTTGAAAGCCCTTCTTGTCATTTGCACGGGCCTCCTTCAATTAACAAACTTCTTCTTTATAAGCAGTAATTATCTTATCTTGCTCAGTTACGATTGAACTCAACAGGAAAACAGAACTTTGGAGATCCATGTTCTTATTCTTCTCAATCTCCAAACTTGTCAGAGCACTATCTCGTTCGGCACGAACAGTATCAAAAATTTCCTTAGCTTTTCGGAGATTTCTTTCATGCTCCATAGTAAGTTCATTGACCTTCTGGTCCGGAAGGCTTCGTTTGCTCTTATAAATATAGCGAATGTCATCCATTCATAATACTCATTGAATAGCCTGAAATTCGAAGGCATCAGAATTATGACTGAAATAATTAAAGCACAAAGCAGTTGGAAAGGGAATACCTCCATCATATTTAAAACCACCTGACTCTTCAGGTCATTCTCATCGGTATCCTCCCACCGAAGCATATCCTTCTTCAAGCGATGGCATTCTGAAAGATGACCCCGAACCAGGGGATTGAAGATGCTTGGATCTCCAATCCTTTTCTCTATCCAAGGCACTAGATTGGGACAAGCCTCTAATCTCGGGCGCTTAAACTGAATGTCTCCCTCATTCGTGGCGGGTTTGTAAGTCCCTTCCGAACCCCTCGCTCGTTTCCCCTTTTACTTGGTAGGAGTCTCGGCTTCTTTATGAGCAGTGTCAGAAAGCAGAACCTCATAATCCTCAACACTGATTGGTGGAACAACAGGATTGACAATATTGGTAAGTGGAACAGCAAGGTTGGCAGCAACATTAGGAGTTTCATCTATCAATATCGATAATATCTCCCATGAAATCATCAAGAAGATCAGCCATCTATGAGACATCTTGAATAAACTCTCTCTAACTTAAGCATCGGAGAACCTATGGATCAAAGATCCTAGGCTCATCCAAGGTTTTCTCTTGTGTTTGCAGGTTTAGAGGAAGTTGACATTCATCAGTAATATTATTTGTCAACTTTTTAATTTTTACAATTCACAATACCGATGGATTTTCTCATGGAATCTAACTGACGTAGCAGCTGTAATTGTGTTTAATTCCCATATAGGATCTAATGTACACAACGACGCATTTTATGAGACTCCAAAATTTTAAAATGTATTATTTTAAATGGTTCTATTTGTCTATTTATTTTAAGAATTGAGCAATTTAAAATGGTGCATTTTAAAATTTTAGAGTTTCAACAAAATGCACCATTTTCTACATTAGATCTTATGTGGATTTCACTTAGAAAATTAAAAACAATTATGGTTGTCATGTCAATTGAATTTCACTAAAAAATTTATTGGTGCTTTAAATTTAAAAAATTAAAAAGTTGATGAATAATATTACTAAAATTAAAAAATTATATCGAATATATTAAAAGCGCTAAAAGTTATAAATTGTTTGTAATTTGCCCATTTAGAAACAAATAAACATTCAAGAGAGTATAAGGCGAATATACTTTATTTTTGAAATGGACTGTGGTGAAAAATAAGTATTTGTCTGGTAGAATTTTTTTCCATGTATTATTTTATATAGTTCTTGCATGCAAACATATATATTGGACAAAAAGTGCATCTTTTTCCATTAATTTCTTCGTCTCTCATAGCGACTTGTTACTTATCTCTACATGCATGTCACTATCGCTATTACAAGTGACATTGAGCTACCTTCCAATTCTTTGTGAATCTTAACAGTTATATATATATATATAATTTAATTGTATATATTTGCATAAATATTCATGCCTAATCCTCTCTCCTTTTTAAAACATGGCCTCTCCAATGAAAAGAAAAATGATGAGAAGTATTCGTGGTTATATATATATTTTCATATATGATGAGATGACAGTTGAATTAATTAGGGACATATATAAAATATAGTGGAATCCATCTGTAACTTTAAGTTGACTGATTAATTAGTGATTAGCCACAAAATAATTTCAATGGTTAGAAACTCATCATATGACTATTACATTAGGTTTTTTTTTTTCTTAATTATATTTTGAAATACTTAATAAAGATGCTCATGTCCATCAACCATATTCATCCAACCAATCTCACAGTACATTTTAGGTCTCTAATAATAATTCCTATTGAAAATGATCTATGCTTACTTGGACCAAATTCATTAATTTCTTTTTCTCTCAATTTTCTTTAATTCAGTAAAATACATACAAATACATTTGAAGAAAAAAAAAAAAACCTAATTAATGATATTTTCTTAATTTACTTTTTCCGAAAGAGAGGTGACAATTCCATTTATCTTTTTTATACTTAATACTCTTAGTATCGGATAGTCACATAACTAGACTCTTACTATTTCAAAATTGAGTAATTAAGATGTATCCCATTTATTTCTTCTTTAGACAATGCCTCTTGAACTGTCTCAAAATTTGACATATAGAATAGAGCAATTCTATAGTAAATCCACTGCTCATTTAATTATATATCAACAGTTCAGTAGCTAAATTGTGATCAGCACCATGAATAAGAGGTTAAAACATGAGGAAAAATTTATAGATACTGAGGTGAAATGATTATGATTTGAGAAGTTGAGTTGAGACTATATATCCCAAGGCCACATCACGCAAAATCATTTGTTTGTGACATATATATGTTAGGTAAGATGTAATATGATAATTGACATATATCATGTTGTGGGGGGAAATGTTTCTACTCTCTTAGATGTTTGAATTTACTAAATTTTTATAGTATTTGATGAGTAAATTCTGAATACGCATGCATATGTTTAATTAGAAAAAGATTATTTTGAACATTTAAATTTATTTAGAAAAAGACTTAATCATGGTATAAACTGCATGTAAAATCTTACTAAATTTCTCCATGAGAATTTTCGATAGTAAAAATTTATGTGTTTAAATTCTTATCATATTAAATTTTTTCAAATTGGTGTTAGTCAAAAAATGAAATAAAAATTAATTTCATAATTAAATGTGATTATTTATAAAAAATGTATATACTTTACTACTTTTTGTAATTTAATTATATACTTTTAATTTTGACAATTTTATGTACAAACTTTTTTATTTTTACAATTTCATGCACCAGTTGAAAATCCGGTGAAATCTTATTGATGTGGTCACCAGAAAAATTTGAGTCAATTCACCTGGGCACCACATCAAAATGCATCATTTTAATTATTTGTAAAAAAATGCATAAATTTTGATATTTTTTGCAATATATATATATATATATATATATATATATATATATATATATATATATATATATGTGTGTGTGTATATGTGTGTTTATTTTTTGAATCAATACATGTAAAATGACTATTTAACTAATGAGAGTTCTAAATTAAATTTTTAATTTAAATTTTTTTAATTTTATTAATTATTATTTTAATTCAATTTTTACATACAAATTGATATTTATTTTATTATTTTGAGTTAAATTATTATTTAAAAAATAATTTAAGTAGTTTAAATTTTAAATTTTATGTAATTAAAGGAACATTAAATAGTCTTTTTTTTTAATTTTATATTTGAGTTCTTAAACTTTTGAAAAATATCATTTGATACTTTAGAATTTAATTATTTTTTATTAGCATTTTAGAAAATATTATAATTTTATAATTATATAAAAATTTTAATTTAATAAATAATATAAAAATTACTATTTAATGTTACTTTAATTAAATAAAATTTTATATTTAAAATAATTAAATTATTTTCTAAATAATAATTTAACTCAAAATAATAAAATACGTATCAATTTGCATGTAACAATTGAATTAAAATAATAATTAACAAAATTAATACTTTTTTAATTAAAAATTTAATGTGAAAATCTTATTGCTTAAATAATCGTTTTACATGTATCGATTGAAAAAATATATATTAAACAAAAAAATACATGTACATGCATCAATTTACTAAAAATTTGATACTTTATAAAAAAATTAAAAAAAATATCAAAGTTTGTGTATTGTTTTGCAAATAATTAAAACGATACGTTTAGACATAGAGCATACATGGATTAACTCAAATTTTTTCAATGGCCACGTCAGTAAGATTTCACTAAATTTTCAACTCCTACATGGAATTGCAAAAATAAAAAAGTTTGCATGTAAAATTACCAAAATTAAAATTATATGATTATAATAGAAAAAAATGCTAAAGTATATGATTTTTTTTTGTTGTAAATAACACAATTAAATATGAAATTAAGATATTTTATAATTTCACAAAAAAATTATATAATTAAAAGCATCTAATCTTTATTACCTCAATAGAAAAAGAAGTCATATTATTGTAGCTAAAAAAAAGATGATATATAATGCCATATATAGATTATTGTACTTGCACTAACAAAAAGCACTGATGTTACCTCTATGGAATCAAATTTCAATTACATTATCCAAATTTCCTTTTTTTATAAACACATAATCAAAGATTGATTAATCTAAAAACCTTATCTCAACTTCATCACCGAGCTAAAACCTCTTTAATACTTAGGTTAGGGTGGGGCTAGCTTGTTTCTCTTGACACGTATGGTATAGTTCCACGGAGGCTAAGAGCCTAAGATTATTAACGTTGTTATAATTAGCAAGATTTCATCTAGCTACCTCATTCATATTTTTAATTCTATGCGTATATTTGATAAATAAAATAGCTTTAATTAATTCAATCACATTGGGTAGACCTTACTAGCTGTCTCTTTTTTTCTCTCTTTTTCTTTCTCTGTTTTTCATTAAAATTTTTATTCTTGGCCACCGCCGATCTAACCGCCGATCATCTCTTAGATCGGCGGTGTTCTCTTCTTATTTCCTTAGATTTTGTTTAATTTTTTTCGTTTTTTTCATTCAATAAATACATATATTTGTTCTGTTTGTTTTTTTTTGTTGGATTTTTTTGAATCTTCCTATTATATGAAGGTATTATCATTTATGAGATTTGATTGTTTATCCTTCATGGAATATGATTATCTCCCAATTGTGAATTTCCTGTTGATATTTCTGCAATCGGACTCACCCAAAGACCAAATAGTCGATTTATGGCTAATCAAAGCCATTGAGTGGAGCGTACAGATTGCCGAGTTGCACATCAGAAGAGTTCTGTCAACGCAATTGAGGAGTAATTTCAAGAAATTTCATGATTTGAGTGAGATTTTATTTTTGTACTTCTTGATTGTACTGTTATTGATATTATTTATTTGTCAAAACGTACTTTTAATTTTTTATCAATGAAAGATTCAATATTTTCCATAAAAAAAAAAAAAAATTGGGTAGACCTCATTAAAGAATAAATCTCTATCAATATCAGTTCTCTCAACTAGGGGTGGCCACAGTTCATAAACCGGGCGGTTCCAGTTCGGAACCGCCGGTTCACGGTTCAACCTAATATGAAACCGAACCGAAACCTGTCTAACCCCGGTTTTGGTCCGGTTTCAAACCGGCCAATTTCGGTTCACGGTTCCGGTTTTACCGGTTCAGTTTTTTTACGCACTGTAAAAAGTTGTAGTATTTTAGAAAACAAAATATACCAAGAGTAATAGAAAATTATGTAGAATTTTATAAGAAGTTGTGACTTGCATTTTTTGAATTTTTGACATAAATATTTTCATAAACTGAACAAGAACCGACCGGTTTGGAACTTGAACCGGCCGGTTCCGAACTAAAAACCACCGGTTCATGGTTCCAGAAGGAGTGAAACCGGCTCTGAACCGATCCCTCCCTCAGTTCAGTCCTGTTACGGGTTTGACTGGTTCCGGTTCCGGATTTGACCGGTCCGGTTCCAAACCAAAACCGCCCTGTGGCCACCTCTACTCTCAACATCTAACCTTTTTTATATACAAAAACTAAAACTCAAAATTTTATTTAAAAAAATTCAAATATCTTACCGCTTAAACCGTAATATCGATGAGTTTTTTCATTACAAACTAACAATCAGCGACTATTTGTTTTGCTACTACACATATATACATACCACCATGATCAAACAATGCACCAGTAACTACACATTTCTTATAATTAATTAGAGACCCAAATCTTACATGTTTTTGAAACACTGAATAAATAAATAAAGCTCCACCGACCTTTTTTCTCCTCCTTTCATTGTCCATAGACCGATGCGACCATAATATTTTTTTTGGTCATTTAAAGCCCTGAGGGCTCCTGAAAGAGCGGGGGAGGGAGATCAAATCCCGCCCTACTACCTGGACATCCAGTATTAACCCACATGGAAATGGTGCCCATACAAGCCCACAAAGGGCAGGGTGGATCCCCAAGGGATAAATCTCTTGGGGTTACCTGAGACCCACACCACCCCATCCACCCGGATGCGGCATGCGACCACAATATTTTTTTTTTTGGGTCATTTAAAGCCCTGAGAGCTTCTGGGAGAGCGGGTGGAGGGGGATCAAACTCTACCCTACTATTTGGATATTCAATGTTAATCCCACACGGAAAGATTTTTTTAAGTGAAACCACTTAAAGTGTGGATAGGAGACTCGAACCGCCCCCTCAACATGCTCGAAGAAGCATGTTGACACTGACCATAGTATTTGAGGCTTAGAATTCAGGGTTCCATTAATTCAGTACGTACGTTTATTTATTCTATATATATATATATATGGACCATCTTCATCAACCACATATATATACCATGTAACTATTAATTAACTTCATATTGATATTTGAAATTAACTCCAGTGTATATATACTCAAAGCATATGTATGTTTGTATATATATGGTACAGCCAATGCAGCAAAATGCGACATGTCTATGTACGAGACATTACAATAATATCCACACATGACCTGTCTAGACCACCCAAATGAAAAAGAAGAAAAAAATATTTATAAACTATATAGGAAATAAAGTACTCACATGTGCACAAATACATCAGTTGTTATCAAATCCAAAGATATTGCATCAAATTAATATGAAGAACTGACATTGGTTATATATATATATATATATACGAAGAGGGGTGGATATGTGAAATTATAAAATTGTCCGTATTATTTATTGTATAAAAGTCGGATAATTTAATAATTTATCAATTAAAATTAAATTAAATTATTTAAAATTATAATTGTAATTGAAATTAAAACTGTATTTCCTGTTTTAATTAGGTTAATTTATAAAACCTAGATAATTTAGTAATATATTAAGTGAAATTAAATTATTTAAAATTACATTTATAATTGAATTGAAACTGTATTTTCTATTTTAATTAAATTAACTTATAAAATCTAGATAATTTAGTAATATATTAATTGAAATTAAACTAAATTAATTATTATTATTATTATAATTTAAATTAAATTATATTTCCTATTTTAATTAGGTTAACTTCTATTTTATATAATATAAATTAATTAAATAGTAGATTCAATTATAATTTAAATAAAACTATATCTTTTATTCTAATTAGATGAACTTTTACATAATTTTATAAATTTTATTAAGTTTAATAAAAAAATTATTATTTAAATAATTAAAAATAAGAATATTAAAAAAATACTAAAAATATGATTTATAATAGGTAAGAAAATAGGAAAAATGATGTTAAAAATGTCAAAAAATAATAAAAACTAAATTTTGAGTGAAGAATTTTCTTAAAGTT
>CATIWO010157374.1:0-13799 GCA_949673435.1 Macaranga tanarius | reverse complement strand
ATTAACTCCTATTGAGATAATGATAGTTAAAAAATATCCAGTTTACTTCTTATAGTTTAAAATTTTTTCTATTTAATCCTTATGCTTTTCATTATTAATAATTAAGTCCGTATAATTACTAAATAAATTAGTTATATTTATTAAAAATTCTAAAATTATATACTTTTCTAATATAATTGAGATTTCAATTATCTATTTTTAATAGATTTATAATATTAAAAATATATATAGTTATAAAAATTGTGACATATTTTAATTGTTCATTAATATTTATATAATTAATAAAAAATATGATAAAAATAACTACATAATTTTTTTAAATCAATAAAAAGTAAATAAGTTATTTAATAAATAAAATACTAGTGAATAATATTTATCGAATAAAAATAAACGAAAACATTAGTGCATACATTCATCTCTCTTATAATAAATATTCAGTAAATTAATAGCTCTTGTAATTAAGATTTTTTAATATATAAAATATTAATTTACTATAATATTATCTTTCAAGTTATAATTTTTAAATTTATATTATTACTAATAATTTTTTTACCACTGTCAAAATAATTTATATTATCTCATATTTGAAAATATATAATAGACCTTAATCATATTTGAAAAATATATAAGTTATAATTAAATATTTAACTTTGGTATTAAAATTATTTTAATTTTTTAAAAAATATATTTTTATATAAAAATAATATATCAATCATTTATTTTAAATTATAAATTATATAACATATTTTTTAGGCAATAATAATAGACAGATTTGGATAAATATGATAAATTTTATATGGGTGAATACAATTTATTATATTTCATTTATTAAATAGCTTATGTGTCTTTTTTATTAATTAAAATTTTATCATGTATTATTTTTCATTTCTATCTCTTAATTGTATAAATATTTAATGAAACCAATTAAAATCTACACATTTTATTATAAATATTTTATAATTTTTAAAATTATATATGTTTCTAATAGTATAATTTATTATAAATAAATGACCTACATTTTCATTGGACAAAAAAAAGTTGAAAATATATAGAGTTTTTAAAAATTTTAATAACTTCAATTAAGTTATTTTAGTAAATATAATGATTTAATTATTAAAATTTTGAGGATTTAATAGAAAAAATTTAAAATTACAAAGATTAAATTGAATATTTTTAACTTCCATCCAATAAAAGTTTAATATGTCAAAAATAAAAGTGCAAGGGTGTAATATGGCAAAATAAAAATACAGTAGTAAAATGTCAAAAACTTAAAAGTATACGAGCCTCATAATGCTTTATTCCATTTTCATATATAATCTAATCAATGGCTGGCAATAATATTTTTCTATTGTATATTACTATTTTGCAAATTTTAAGGGTGCACATAATTAAACAAATTTGTAAATTTCAATCCAACTCATTAATTTATACAGTAAAAATATATATAAATTAATAATTGTAAGGGTATACAAATTATATTAATATAAAAAATTAATTGATCGATAAGTTAATAATTTATTAATTTATTGAGTGTATTTAAAATTTAAAGTATAAAACTCATTTGATTGACTAAAAATTTATTTTATTTTATAAAAATATAAATTATTCTACTAAATAAATGGAGGTTAAAAGTTTAAGAAATATAAACCAATTTTTATCTACTTGATTTGCAAATATAATTTACTTTTATTAAACATTTTTAATGCAATTGATATTATTTTTATATTATCAATGGGTTGAAAAACTCATACATTAGTTATATTTAGTTAATTTAATTTTTTTAAGAAAAATAAATAACAATAAATTCATATTTTCGAAAAATATGATATGTAATTTTAGTGAATTATTAATTTATGTTATGAATGGGACTAATAAATTATTTTTCAAAATGTTATTTTATTATTTCATCAAAATTATTAATTTAACTCATTACTTCAAATCAGGATAAAAAAATTATTATTTAATAAACATTATTAATTCATAAAATATTACTTTATAGAAATTTTCTGTAATTTTTTTAATAAAAATATTTTAATATTATTAAGTTAAAGCTCATTTAATAATCAATAACATGATTTTGATTTTGATATAATTGATCATCAACTAAGCCATAATGTTGATTAAATGAGTTATAATTGGAATAACATTTGATGAAACCATAAGGGGAAGCAAGGCCACAAAGTTGTATAAATAGATTAGACTGGAATAATTAAGGGAATGCAATGTCTAATTAAGCTATTATTTATATACTTATATAGGTGAATTAATTGACCAAAACAAATCAAATGGGCTTTTTATGAACTTAAAACATTAATTGATCATTAAGCATCTCATATCATTCTTACCACATAGTTGAAGGGTGAGAATCTACCACAAAATTGACGTCACTTTTGCACATTTGTCAAAGGCTTGATCTCATAACAACAAAGTTTGGTAGGTAAAATTGGTAATACAATAGAATCATGAATAAAAATAATTACATGTGCAAACCAAGTCAATATCTTTGGGGATATCATATTATGCAAAACAATACTTTCCCATTAAAATAATAAAAAGCCCAAATTCAAAAAATTGGATATTGTAATGTTTTATCATATTAAGTTTATTCTTGAATAATTTAAAAAATTATAACTTAATATTTTAATCTAGTGATAAAGACGAGCTATCAAATTCAAAAAATTTCACTTTCCCCTCAGAAAAAAAAAGGCAAAATTTTTTTTTACTCCACATCTAAAATGCATATACAAGTTCTAATAACTGAAAAAAAAAAAAAAAGACTCATTTAGATGTGGGAAATTATGAATACTGTTCCTTTTTATTTTTCAAGAGGGGATGTGAAAATGGAAAACAACCCCAACATTTTTGTATTGCACTTTTATTTATTTATTATAAATTCTATCTAGTTTTATATTTCAAAGAAATCTAAGAGATCTATGCTTATTAATACAAAGAAATGAAATAAAACAATGAAAAAAATAAATTTTTTTATCTAAAATAATAGCACTATTATTTTTTAAACTCCCAAAATGAAAATAAAAATATAAGTAAGAATAAGATAATATTAATTTCGTCTAATATAGCAACTATATTAATTAAAATGATTAAATTTAATCGTAGTAAGTTATTTTGAAGCCAATGATGTGTGAGAGATGTTGGCGTAAAAATAACTTTTTTATTGAGATCTCATGCCAATGTCATAAGTTCAATTTTAAGTAGTATATAGTCAAGGGTTTAATATCCTTTTATAATTTGAATCGTTCTTGAGATGATCATGTCAAAAAAAATCATTTTGAACAAAACAAAAAATATATAGTTATATGTTATGGATTATAACTTATAAGGCCATTTGTTACCTTATATTTTTTGCCGAAGAAGATTTGCCAAAATTTAAAATCAACTAGATCACAGCCGTTAATCAAGATTCCAAACTGTGAGTGAATCAAAATCAACAAAATCAGTGGGAGTGCATAGTTTTCACAAGTCACAAACAATGTATGCTCAAATCTCATGCATTCATGCAGATACAAAGTTTGTACACAGAACTATACATTATAATTTTCTCCCATAGCTAAAATACACATATATTAGCAATGAACTGGAAGACAAGCAACTCTTTTCTTTTTATCAAATCATAAAAAAAATCCAAAATAATAAAAGCTATTAGAAATTACATTTTGTGAGATTCTTCATTGCAAAAGTAAAAATAAAAATATAAAAAATTTTCATTTTTTCAATTGAAATAAATTTGAAAATCTGCTCCTTCCATTTTCAGTGTCTTCCCTATATATTCCTCACACCAGACTCCACAAAGCTTTCTCCTCCCTTTCTCTTTTATCTATATAAAAACCAAAATCTGAAACAACTCATTTCTCTTGCTACAATATATTTGTGTAAATTTCAATTTATTTTGGTAATCGAATTTTACATTAGCTGATAAAAAAAAAAAGATTATTATAACAACAATTGAAAGGAAAAAAAAAAGCAAAGAAAGAAAAGGGGGGGCATATTTGTAGAGGAGGATAAGCATGCCCTCAAATTTTTATCATTTTTATTGTGCCTCCTCTCTCAGATCTTAATTCTTTGTTTTTTTTGATGAGATTTGGCATCTGGGTTTTCTTTAATTGGTGAGATTTTGGATTTGGATCTTCAGAAAATTTGTAAATTTTTAATCTTTATCAAATCCTTGATTGAATTCTGTTTCTGGGTACCTTTTTTTTTGTTGGTTTTTCAGGTTTGGTTCATTGCAAGTTGGTTGCTTTGTTGATTGATTGATCGTTGAAGGATCTGTTAGCAGCTTTTGTATTTTCATCAAACAAAAATATACAAGCTATTTGTGTTGTTTCTTATATAATTTGTTCAAATAAGGTATTGTTTTTAATTATTCAATTGATTGTCTATGGACATTTCTTAAAAGTGTCTTAACTTAGATTGCCAATATTCATTTCATTGTTAGATAATTACTTGATTAACTGTTATGCTAATTTTGATTGTCGATCCAGTGTCATTACAAAACACATCTATCAGAGTTGAAAGTGGGCTTTGATTCTTAAAGTGACAGGTGAATTTTGTAATTAGATTAGTTTGCATTTGATTGGTTTGCAATGTATGTTCTTGCAGTTGATATTTTTATCTCATTGCCATGTAGATATCAAGCATAAAAATGCAATCTGATAATGGCAAATTATTTATTGGTGGAATTTCATGGGACACCAATGAAGAAAGACTCAAAGAGTATTTTGGATCGTTTGGCGAGGTAGTTGAGGCTGTAATAATGAAGGATCGAACCACAGGACGTGCCCGTGGTTTTGGTTTTGTTGTTTTTGCTGACCCAGCTGTTGCAGAGAGAGTCATTAAGGAAAAGCACAATATTGATGGCAGGATGGTAAGTTTTGTCAATCTAAAAGCAACTGCTTTATCAAGTAAAATTTTCTAAACTATAAAGGATTGTGATGAGCAAAATTGGGAAAATCCTTTTTGCAAGGAGTTCTAAGCTCAATTTTCTAACTGCAGGAATTTGTTTTATTCTTTTTCTTTATTCAGCTAGATTTGAAATTGAGCTGCAATTCACCTGTTTTTAGTTGTCTGTTTATTTATTTTTACTTCATTCGTCATTACATATAAATTTACGATCTTCATACACTTCACTTGAGTTTCAAGTATTGATAACTTGTTATTTCAGCCTTGATTTTCTTTTTCCAATTAGTGAGTTGTCTATCCCCAGGTTGAGGCAAAAAAAGCTGTTCCAAGGGATGACCAGAACATTCTGAATAGAAGCACGGGTAGTAGCATTCATGGTTCTCCTGGCCCAGGCCGCACAAGGAAGATTTTTGTTGGAGGTTTAGCATCCACAGTTACTGAGACTGATTTTAGGAAGTATTTTGAGCAGTATGGGACAATCACAGATGTGGTGGTGATGTATGATCACAACACCCAGAGGCCAAGGGGATTTGGATTCATTACATATGATTCAGAAGAGGCAGTTGACAAAGTTTTGATGAAGACCTTTCATGAATTGAATGGCAAAATGGTTGAAGTTAAGCGAGCAGTTCCTAAGGAGTTATCTCCTGGTCCTAGTCGCAGCCCACTTGGTGGATATAACTATGGTTTGAGTAGGGTTAATAGTTTCCTCAATGGTTACACTCAAGGGTATAATCCAAGTACAGTTGGAGGGTATGGACTTAGGATGGATGGTAGATTTAGCCCAGTTGCTGGTGGCCGAAGTGGGTTTCCTCCATTTGGTTCTGGTTATGGCATGGGGATGAATTTTGAGCCAGCATTGAGCCCTAGTTATGGGGGGAATGCTAATTTCAGCAGCAATCTCAGTTATGGACGGGGAATGAGCCCTTACTATATTGGTAATACAAACAGGTTTCCTAATCCTATAGGATATGATGGAGGTAATGGAGGAAATAGTTCATTTTTCAGTTCAGTGACTAGAAACTTGTGGGGAAATGGGGGCCTCAATTATAACACTAGCTCGGCAAGCTCCAATGCATACATGGGATCTGGAAGTGGAAATGTGGGAGGGAACAATTTTGGCAACAGTGCAGTTAATTGGGGTTCTTCAACACTTTCAGCACAAGGTGGAGGAAGTAATGCCTCCAACAATAACCTGAATTTTGGGTATGGAGGCAGTGAAAACAGTTTTAGTCTTGGCACAGGTGGATATGGAAGAAACAGCGGGAATAATTTGGCCACAACTTCATCACATGGTGCCTCAAATGGCAGCTTTGATGGAACCTTTGGAGATCTGTATGGCGGAGGTTCTGATTATGGGGACCCCACATGGCGATCATCAAACTCTGAGCGAGATGGATCTGGCTCATTCAGTTACGGCCTTGGCAATGCCGCTTCTGATGCTTCAGTAAAAAATTCTGCCGGTTATGTTGGCGGTTATAGTGTTAATAAGAGACAGTCAAATAGAGGTACGAGTGACTTATCTGGTATCTTTACATGAATGCTTGCTGTGTCCTTTGAAATATATTGCTGGACTTCTTAGGGAGTGTCTTACTGAATCTCTATGTATGCTTGTCATATATCTGCAAGTATGCTTGAATATCAAAATCATTATTAAGACAGTGAATTAATATCTGCTTTCTACATTCCTTTTTAGTGGTATTTCTATAATTTATACATCGTATGCCTATATATGGTATAAAGTTTTGCATAAGACCTTTGTGTTTTGGAAAGATGATGCAGTCAATTCAAAATTGGGATCTGTTATGCCATGCATAACTTTGTTTGCTGTCATTTGGGTGTATTTATTGGACTCAATGTTGCCTTCAATCCATATATTCCATACAATTTTCAATCCATTTATTTTAGATTTTTTTTTTACCAGTACTTTTTGGTTTGTTTACAATGAAAAAAAGGAATCATGTTCTTCGGTCATGTGAAGTACTTAATAATGCAATAAATTATGCTACAGTAACTTCATGTGAATCTCGTGGTTGAGTTTTAAAATTATAACAAATAGCTTGATGAGTTAAATTTCATAGTTCAAAAGGGTAGTAAAACATTATTTTGTACATTAGGCATTACATCTCTGTGCGCTCTTACTCCTATTTTAGAAAGTTGGTTGGGGATCTGAGGAGCTATTATTCTTTGGATCTCAGGTGAAAAGCTGGGAGCAGATTTCCTTATTTTTAGAACATAATGCTAACTCAGCATTTTTTTTTTCTTCTGTATTTCTTAATATTGTAGCTATTAAAGAAGCGGTCATGTGCCTGATAGAGGAGGCGGAAAAATAGGACCAAAATTCATTGCAAATAAGCTTATATAATATATTAGTCCTATATAATAGGATTTCTGATGCTAGTATAAGTAATAACATGCAACCCGTATCAAAGTTCTCTAAATCTGAAAGAAAATTAAAATGGAAGATGTTAAGGGGACGTGAAAGTTTAAACAATAAATCCTTTTCCTACTACTAAATAGCTGTAATTCATGAAGCGTTTGTCACAATAGAACTACTGATCATCAAGCTTATCTTCACAACAGCTACTGCTGAGTTTGGAGAGGGGAGATGCCTTAGAAAAAAATGGCATAATCTTCTCCTTTTCTTTTTCTTCTTTCCCTTGTCATTATGATCTTGTATTGATTTGGTATGGTTGGATTGCATGACGAGCTCTTTTTGTCTTAAAATTGATGATCCATATTGCATGATTCAAAATAATTTAAGAAAAAGAAAAATACTAATTTTAGTTCAATGTAAGAGAGGTGTGCCTTAACATTGGGAGGCATGCACCTTTGAAATATCGCTTGCCTTTTGGGCTTTTGGTGCATGCGCTTTGGCAGATCTTTAATAATTTTGCTGATGCAATTTTTGGTTCAAGCTTTATGAAATGATTTGAACTTCTTGATCATATTAATTGATTGAAATAAGATATTTTGGCGCATGTTTAGACAAGGAGATTAGAAAATAAAGTTCCTCATTTGCCCTGGCAAAATTTTTGTAGCTAACTGATGATTCCTTGTCAACTTTATTGGAGGCCATAAAAGCAGTTAATCATGCTGATCTGTCTCCAAGTTCAATTTTTGTTTGTTCTGTTGTCTCTCATGGGTTATAACATAAGAAGTTTAAATTCTCATTGTTAGCAGTGCATTTATTGATATTTATGCATGCTCACCATTGTTGAGATGTTGACCTGTAATGGTAATGTTCTCATGCCTGGACTTGTTCTAACAAATAAGGCATGGTAAGTTTGCAAAAAACCTTTTCTTTTCTTGCCTCTTTAGGTCTTTGCCCTTAACCTTGATATTGATAAAGATATGAAATAAAAAGAATTGTTAGTGACCTTAAAGTGCAAGTGTTAGGTCCAATCTTTCCTTAGTTGGATTTTGTGAGTATTTGTCGATGTGGTCTTTCAATGCTTAAAAATGGCATTAACGTACATGTTGTGCTACTGTTGTTAAGCTCCATAATCTACATTAGCTGGCCCCTGCTTATTTTTGGCTTGAAATGGGCAACTGGAATACCATTTTTGGTATTTGAAATGCAACATTGATATCCTTCAATTTTTAAATAAGAATATGTCTTGCAAGCAATTTGGGAGCGCAATATGTGCTGCTTAGACTTCAATTGCTGCAAATGTTATGGCATTTTGTATATAGTAGATAAAGGAAAAAAAGGCATTGTCTATTAGTGAAAACCTTATTTTTTGGTTTTTTGTTCATCAGGCCTAAAAGCAATTTCTTTTTGTTCTATGTGTATTATATACATTTCATTCCTTGCATTCTCTTCATATCTTTCTAACAGTTCATGTTTCATTTTACGTATCTAATATTTGCTGTTGTTAAATTAAAATAATATTTTCTTCATCTGGTAATACTCTCTTTCATTGCATTAACTATATGTTGGGTAGTATCTAAACTAAATAAAATGTTTTACCCAACATATAGTTAATGCAATTACAACATAAAAATGATTCGTGTGAATGTTCTTATTGCCTTAGTGTAAAACTATGTGCTTGTATTCATGGGACTGCTTTTGGAAGCTTTTCCGTTACTGTTCTTAGTGTAGCCCAGAAATCTCATCCCACTCAGCATTGTATGAATCACAAAAGAAAAAAAAAAAAAAAAAGAAAAGAAATAGATAAACAACAGAAAAAAAGTTCCACGGTTTAGGACAGCACTCTAGCTTTTTATTTACTTGTTATTTTGAAAAATGGCTTCTTTCATTATTCGGCATAAGCTATGCAGCAGACATCATGTGCAAATTATTCCAGAATACTCATGAATTAGGTGAGGATGCATAATGTGGGATAAATGGTTGAACTTTTTTTTGGAATGGAAAATGCTTGAATTGTTGTCATGTAAAGAAGAACGGTCTTTTTGTCTTGCATTGCACCAATGTCTCTGTCGACTTCAATTGTTGTCCATTGTGTACCATTAATGTCTCTACTTAGCAATTTGGATTAAAGTTTGTGTTTCCTGCAGCCATTCCTGGACTTTTTGTTTTATTGACTACTGATTTCCACGAAAGTTACATGTTTATTTTGTATTTTGGCATTTTAGTAAATTGATTTAATTATGTATCTATTGTTTTTCTAATGCATCATTTTATTTTTGTTTTTGCTTCAGGAATTGCTGCGTAGAAGAATCATTTTGGTTATGAAGATATTGTAGGTGAAGAAAATATGGTTGAAGCAGGTGAACTGTGAATTTCGCACATCTCCACAATATATTTCAGTTAAAGAAAATTGGTTATCTAGAGCTAACTGGAGTGCCTGTTTTGAATGATTAAATTTAGGGATAGAAGCTATAAGGGATTTTATGTCAAGGTTTTGAGTTTTGATTTTTACCATATTAGGTTTTTTGGTTTTCAGTATTTGAGTGAGATGTAAAATCAGCTTGCGGCATATAGTCAGAAATGTATCATGCATCTCTGGTGGGCGGCTATACAAAAAGTTATAGACCAAAAAAATTTTTTCCCTCTAGGTTTTTCATGTCCTGTGATATCTGGCGAAGTCCGGAATACTTGCCAGGTATGCTTTGTTTTTTTTTTTCCCTCCATCCCCATTATTTGGGTTTGTTTTCAGCAGATTGTACTTGAGGTTCTTGTTGATTTTACTAGTGTGAAACATTTTAAAGGATACCCATCTAGGGTCTCCGCAAATAAGTTACCACATACTTTGATTCTTTATTCCATGGAAATATGTTATGCAACAACTCAGAAAACTTTATTTGTGGAATGACCAATTTAAATGAATATTTACACATATTTTCCCAAATCATGAAGTCTTTTTTTTTTTTTTTTTTCCGGGTGCTTCAAAGAAAATTTAGTAGTTTGTTCAGCCTCACTATGTTAATGCTACCTATGACTATCACAAGAGTTTGCACCAACTTTCATGCATGACAATTTAGTAGCAGCAGGAATTTCAAGTTTAGACACATTTCTGGGTTTCTCCAGGTTGTCAGGATAGTCTTTTATGTTTAGTAATATGAAGGCAAGGCTACCTTATTAACGATCCATTTGAGGAGGAGATCCAAAAAAGATGGTATGGGCAATTAGAGCTATTTTTAACCATGAATTGAGGAAATCTGATGTAAAAGGAACGTGCAGCAGTTCCTGCTTTGTTGTTTGTGACCATACTGAGACTAAGATTTCCAGTTGTATATGGGAAAGTTTTCACTTTTGTGTAGCTGATTTGTTTTGTCGTCTGTCAGGACTATGATAAATCTGTCAGGACTATATATAGGGTGGTTCTTCGGTCTGAACTAAGATTAGATCATCATAAAATATAACGATTTACTCAGCCTATACTCTACTTGTACTTTGGCAGTAGGACTCTTTCTACTTATATGGAGATCTATTAACAAAGGGTGTATTTCGTCACCTCGGAAAAAAAAAAAAAAATCACATGTAGAAATTATGTTTGAATAGTTTTTCATAAATTTGTAAGAATTTTGGATTCACTTCTAAAAAAGTTTCAAGTTAAAGGAGATAAGTTGCGTAAAAATATATAATTTATTCAATAAAAGTAGGATTTTTACACTTAAAAAAAAAAAAAGATTATGATGGAGTGGAATGACTCATTTGTGCTATATTCTATAATAAAAACATTATCGTATGATTGCACCAATCTTTTCATGGTTGAGCTCTTATTGTTTCCCTATCAATATCATGCTCCTCTCTCAGTGGTCTCTTTAAGGGAAGACCATGAAAGGCATACCCTTATTTTTAGTGGCGCAACACAAGGAAGTTGCCTCCTTTGTTAAATTCAATTTCCCTTTACTTGATCCAAGCCAAGGACCTAAAAGTTGGAAGATCGTGGAAACTAGTTCTTGACTCGAAGGTTCAAAAAGAAAAAGAATTAAGAAAGTGATATTTCTTTGAATGTATGCAAATTGCAAAGAGGTCAAATGGAAGGGCAAGTTGCAAAATCAATCAAGTTTTTGGCTTTTACAGGCTGTAAATTAGTACTCAAGTGTCCAACCTTACACTACCAAAATGCGTGATTGATGGAAATCTACTGGATCGGGGTGTGCAAATAACTATAATTAATGAAATCATACACCATCAATAAATTAAGCTTGTTTAGCTACCAGTTACTTTTAACAGTTATGTCATAGTTCACCGAGTCTTTAAAATTAGTATTTGAGAACATAAATAAAAGTAATGTTGGAACGTATTATCAGAATTAATACATGTTGGGTTGATTAAGATTTGTTTTAAGTGTGAAATATAAGAATCCATCCAACATAACAAAAAAAATTTCTGTAGAACACTTTTGGTATCCTGTTGTTTTCACAGTTCTTGTTGGTGAACTGCCCTAATTCTTTCCCCTCTCTTTGCTAACTTGTGGGTGGGAGATTCTTGTCTTCATCCATAGTATTGGCTGTATTGCATTCAAGGTTGAATACTTTACTAATGAAAATAGGGCACATATATAATGTATCACAAATTGACATGATTTGTTATAAATTTAGTTCATTGTTTTAAAATTGATACAAATATCATGATCTGATAACTTTTTTAGCAAATATAATCAAATATTGACTTTGACCAAAATTGAATATGGAAGTGCTGACATAACATTTCAGGTGGCACCATTAATATGGGCCCTATTGTCATGGTAACTTTTTATTTATATAAAAAGATCAAACATTTCTAATTTATAGCAATTTACTCCAATTTTTTTTTTTTATTTTGACATAGATATTTCATTTTTTCTAAATATATTACATTTATTATTAAATATATAATATTTAGTAGCTAATTATAATACATAAATTATCTATTATTTTTAACTTTTATAAAAAAGTTTAAATATATGTCATTCATTTAACACTAAAATACATTCATCTAATATTTTAAAATAAAAAATGTTTACATAATTAATAACCAAAAATATTATTAAAAGTAAGAAAAAACCTGTATTCTTAATTTTTTTGACACATTGCAACCATATACTTTTATTTTCCAATTGGATGGAAAGGAATAACAACACTTAAAAAATTATCTAGTTTAATTCAAGTAATTTAAAATTTTATTGAATCCTTATAATTTTTATTTTTAATCAATTAAATTCTTAGAATTACTAAATTAACTCAACAAAATTTATTAAAAATTTTAAAAACTTATTTATTTTTTCAACCTTTTCTTATCTAATTGAGATGTAGGTAATCTATTTCTAATAAATTTCTAATAATAATAATATATCTATTGTAAAAAATTATAAAATATTTATAATGAAATATGTAAATTTTATGTGTTCATTTAATATTCACATACTTAATAAAAATATGAATGCAAAAAAAAAAAAATTACGCATGATGCAAATATTCACTATAAAAAGGCATATAAACTATTTAGTAAATGAAATACTAGAGAAAAATTATAATATTTATTGAATAAAATAAATAAAAATATTATCATATACAATCATCTCTCTTATAATCATAATTCAATAAATTAATAATTCTATCTATTAATATTTTTGAAATGAATAAAATAGTAATTTATTATAATATTAAATTTAAAATTATAAAATTTAAATTTACATTATTATTAATAAATTATTTATCCTCATCAAATAATTTATATTTTCAAAAAATAAAATAGACAAAAACTGTATTCGAATAATATGTAAGTTATAATTAAGTAATTATTATTGGTGTTGTTAAATTTTTAAAAATAGTCATATAGTTATATAAAAATAGTATAGTAATCATTTTTTTGAATTATAAGTTAAATAACATATTTTTTGAACAACAATTATAAATATAATTAGATAAATATGATAAATTATATATACGAGTGAATATGATTTGTTATATTTCATTTACTAAATAGCATATGTGTCTTTTTTATTAAGGAAAATTTTATCATGTATTAATTTTTTACATTCATATTTTTTTGTTAATTATATAAATATTTAGTGAACATTAAAATATGCATAGTTTATTATAAGTGTGACCCCCCTCCCCACAGGCACCCAAGTCGGACAGATTCACAACCTTAACTGTCTAGCACGGAGTAACGGTATGGAGAGGTACTGTCACGCCTGTATCATTAATACACATAATTAAGGATTTAATTATGATAAAGGTATTACTTAACAACTACATCACAAATATATAATCATAAGGCTTAATACAGCTCGAGTTCATCTTAATATATAAATTCTATTATCATTTTCTTTATCAGCAATTCGCACTGCACCGTCTTCTCTCCACTGCTAGCTAAGCAGATATCAAGCATCTACCCTGAAAATTTTTTAAAACAGAGCGAGTGTGAGTAATTTCAAAAGGAAATTACCCAGTGAATGGATAATAAAAATATATTTAAAACTTTA